>JAULBM010007574.1:0-11789 GCA_032357055.1 Geukensia granosissima
ACTCAAAAGATCTTTTGTTCACCTTTCACATTTCAACGTGCTGCGGTCGTATTATGTGCTTGCGAAGCACCTCTGTATAACTATTGGCATACTGGTACACTAATGCATAATGTTAGCAGAAATAAGCTTGGCGATACCGGAAATGCAAAAATCTAGATGTTGTCAAAACTTTTCTTTTCATAAAAATCGGCAATCTTCACATGAACAAACGACAAACAATTACGTAATAAGCATATATTAGTGAATATTTTGAATATGTATCTAAATAGATATGACCAGTAACATGTGAGAATACAAAAACAGGAAATTTTTATATGTATTATCTTTATCAGGTAGAAGGCTTCCAAGCTTGTGGTGGAACAGGAGCTATAAGACTGGCAGCAGATTTTCTTAAGACTGTAATGGGTTATAATACTGTGTATGTTTCTAAACCCACATGGGGTATGTATTTATAGGCTTTATGAAATATTGTCACATGTTTAGGCCTACCTTAAAAATATGTTTGTTTGCTGTTTCTGACTGTACTCTCAGAGTGTAGGGTCGGTAGTTAGGAAAAATATTTTATTTTATCAAAAAATCCGAGAACTCCGACCTCGATCAAACCGCAAAACAATAACGGCAATAACGCAATATTCAGATGATCGAATAAAAAAAATATTTTAAAAATAGGCACAATAAAATTTTGACAGGCTGATTTTTCAGGGTCGGTCGGTGAACACTCAACCAACAATATTTTATTTTAGGCCTTAGTTGTCTTATTTCCTGACATAAGAAGAAAACAAATACAAACAACCTTTCAATGCATTAAATTTAAAATGTTTGTTTCCTCAAGAAATGGAAGCAAGTTACAAGAATTTTTATGGAAAAGAAATACTGATACTGTCAGTGGACACTTGAAGGAAAATGATACTGATTATAAATTTGAAACAAAATTGTCAAGGAAGTATGTTAAATAGTTAAAAAGGAGATGTTATATGATTGGCTATGAGACAGCTATCCTAAACCTTCTAAAGGCTGCCCTATGGTCAATAGCTGAATATCACATCCTGAGGATGGGGGGTACTTTGCAGCCAGTGGCTGCAAATTCAGTTGTCCTTTGGGCTAGACTCATGATATCGTGAGACTGTATGCATTAGCGTATGTTGGAGTGCAGAATACTAAATTTAGGTAGATACCATAAGACGTAAATTGTGTGAAGGAGAGACATGAATAAGTTTACTTAGACAGTTCCTCCTAGTCATGGACTAGTAAGGGATTTGGATTGATTGTGTGAGACACAAAAAAATGACAAGTAATCCATCAATTTAAATGAATTATAAAACCCCTCACCATCATTATTGCCCAACTTTTTCACAGGATTTAAATAAATGGCATTTCCACACTAAACAGACTATCTGGTGTAAAGGAAAACTGCTGTTATGCTTGCTTAAGTATCTGATTAGAATCATTAGATGACAGTTTTTGACAGCACAATGTATAATTTGTTTCAGGTTATGATAATCGCATTGAGATATCAAGAATAATGTCACAAATTTATTTTGTTATGTTTCTATTTGTAGGAAATCACAAAACAATTTTCAAGAGAGCTGGATTTTCTGATGTGAGAGAATACAGATATTGGCACGCAGAGACAAAATCACTGGATTTCAATGGCATGCTCCAGGATTTGGGCGTAAGTTCATGCTATAATTCAACATCAGACATTTGTTCAGTGAATTTCAAAAATTCTCATAAGAATCATAAGATTTTTGATGAATTATCAGTAATCGTATATCTGACGATTTTGCCACATATTAAAATCCCTTTATGTTGTATATAATACTGAAAAAAGATGCGGTTTGATTGTCTATGAGATAGCCATCCAAAATGTGTAAGTCACAAACTTCTACAGGTTGTCATAAGGCCTTCAATAATGGACACATATCCTCACCTTAGGGCAAGCTATAAAAGACCCCAAAAATAAAATGTGATGATAGCCAAATGTAACGACCATTGGCCAAATAAATCATCAATGTAAAACAAGTATCACTTAAGCATAATAAACACAACAACATCCATTGGAATACAGGTTCCTGACTTGGGACTGGCACATATTGTATGTGGCAGGTTAAACATGTATTGGTATGGGAGTACTCAACCCTAACCTGGGACAGAATTGTGACAAAATGACATAAAAGCAAACTTTAAATATCAACTGCATTTTGAAATTGATACATAGAACAGAGACATTAACAAATAAAACAATAGACAACAAAATGTACAGACTTCAAAAAAGTACACCTTGTTTCTGACAGCTAATTCAAAATCCGAACACAGTTGATAGCAAACCTGGTTCTCTTCAGCAAGGACATCAATTAAAACATATCTGTCTAGATTTAGGTAAAGAATATCATTAATAGCCAAAGAAAACAAGATATTGTGCAAGTGCCAAAAATAAAAATTATCTGCAGCATGTAGGACAAAAATCTTACAAAATACTGACTAAAATTCATTTTGATGTAGATCATTGTGCAGAGAGTTAATGTTGATACTAAAGAAGAAAATATTCAAATATCTTAAAATAATGTTATAAGGATAACCTTTATTTATAAGATTATTCAAGTAACTAACAAGTCCAAATAGGTTGTGTTTAAAGGAGTAGGTTCAATGAGGACCGTTTTCAGCCTCAGAAATAAAGTTAAGTATAAATTTGAATTTTACATTTTTTGAAAACTATAATGTCATATCTTTAAAACATAATTTACCTTTTTAATAAAAACTGTTATATTTAGTGATTTTTAACTGCTCAAACTTCCTCCAAAAATGAAAAATTCAACAAATAAGCCGAATATTGTCTAACTTATACTCGTTTTTGGCCATTTCAGTATTGGTCACACACATGTTACACCTCAAATTTTACATATATTATGTAGTTTAGTTAGTTACATCATATGTGTAAATATTTTGGTGTAACACACATGCGGCTAATACGATAAGAGGCAAAAAATCTCCCAAAATCAACAATTAATATAAACATTTTTGAACATTTTTGGAAATGACGTACATGTATTTTGATGACATCATACCTAAAGCATGTGAACTTTTATACTAAAAAGAAAGCTGAACATATTAAGATCATTTATTTTTCTATTTAACAAACGCTTTTAGATAATATTTTACTAAGATTTTTATAATGTGTAAATTTGTGGGCCAAAAAGGCACCTTACTGGACCTTCTCCTTTACAAGCTTTATTTACCTCATTTCCATAAAAATTTGGGGTGATTTGATGCTTTTTAATTTTCTGCAGGTGAAATCTAATGTTATATTTATATCTTTACAATACATTATTTTTAGAGTTCAGTTGGTTACTTTAACATCAGTTTAACAAACCAAAATTTTTGTATTTGTTCAAGTAATGTATGAAAAATTTTATCTCCATATTTGAACAGGAAGCATAATTCTAACACGAAAAATTTTGGTCGTCAGTGACTTAATAACCAAAAAACTTTTTATACATGAATAATTCAGGATAAGAAATGCAACATTTTGATGTAAAACTGATACTGTGACTTAGGGTCATGGGTCATTGACTTCGAATATTCACCTTGCCAATTACAAAATTCAAAGTCAATATTCCAATTAGTTTCATGTTATTAATGACGGGGCACATTGTCCATTGGACACATATTGTTTCTACTTCTACTCCAAATTAAATGAAAAGGAAATACATATATTATTTTAATTTGCTTGACAGTGAAAGGCATCTAAAGGGGGAATTTCTTTTCATTGCTATTCTTTCTGGAATTCTTAATACATTTATGAATAAGTTTAAAACTGATTTTTTTATTGACACACTGTTCCAAAAGATAGTAAAGATGTTAAGTTTCAGAGTAAAAGACACAAATTAATTACTTACATTTCAGTCAAGTTGTCTTTTGATTAAAATAACGGTCCAAGTTAATGAATCTTTCATGTTTTTGTTGAAAAAATGAAAAATGAATCCACCATAGACAAATAGTACAATTATTGTCAATATTGTATTTTGTTTGTAGAATGCACCAGAAAAAGCTGTAGTTATTTTACATGGTGTAGCCCACAACCCTACAGGAGTGGACCCCACAACAGACCAATGGGTGGAGATTGTTAAACTTTGTCAGGTAAATATGAGTATACCAAATATATATCTACAGGGAAGGATGCAACACCAGACCCTTTATTAGGATTTCATTACTGTTTGTCCAGAATGTTCATCATACATCTGTAACTAAATTTAAGAAGGTGAAGTGGGTAAATGTATCTTGGTGTCATTATCACTTCTGTTCATGTTGTCATGATTTCAGCAGGGATGTGATTCAGCCGTTAATTCACCAATTTCCGCAGTGTTATCCTTTTCATATTCGTTTCCGTATGTTATTTTATATACTTTTGCCACGGAATTTTAGTAAACTATGCAGGCCTGAAATGCTTAAATGACATCCCTGCTTTATTTCTAAATAATATGATTAAATGAATTAACTGATCTGTCTTAAGAGTCAACTTTATTGATTTAATAGTTCACATGGTTTCCTAATCTTGCATGAATCTTGGTTGTTTCAGAGCAAGAATATCTTTATATTGGTGGATATTGCCTACCAAGGGTTTGCTACAGGAGACTTAGACAGTGATGCCTACCTACCACGTTACCTAGATAAAAATAATTTGGAGTTTATGGTAGCCCAGTCCTTTTCTAAGAATTTTGGGCTATACAGTAAGTAGAGTCATAATCATTTTCTGTTCAATACAAATACAGTGTGCCCTCATTATAGCTCCACTCTATAATGCTGTACCTCCCCTATCGCCACATTTCTGCAAGGTATGTTTCTCCAAAATAACTAGTTTCGATGTTATTATTCCCTCAATCTATTGCCAACCTCACATATTGCCATAGTTTGGCCTGGTCCACAAGGTGGCAGTATAAAGAAGATGCACTTAATTGACTTTTATTTACATTTTGATGTTAGTACATTACCTAGCTTCCCAAATCAATCAAACCAGATTTTCATAAACAACTTTGATATTTTGTATGCAATTGCATTTAGGGGTCCCATACTGCACTTACTAATTTCAGACCTCTGCAATACCTACTTCCTGTTTAAGGACTTTTTTTATTTGTATTTTTAGGGGGAAAGTGGGCTTAACACATAGTTTATTTGTTCTTTTTTGGGGAAGTGGGCTAAACTCATAGTTTACTTGTACTTTTCAGGGGAAGTTTGGCTAAACTGGTAGTTAATTTGTTCTTTTTGGGGGAAGTGGGCTAAACTTGTAGTCATTTTGTACTTTTGTGGGGAAAGTGGGGCTTAAACTCATAGTTTATTTATACATTTTGGGGGAAAGTGGGGCTAAACTTGGTGAGTGATTTCATCTTGTTAATTCTGTATGCCAGTTCACGACCTTTTCATCATGATTCAGCGAGCATAAAAATTTTCAAGCTTTAATTTTGTTACGGCTCCTGACAGGTGCCATATGCCATATGTCATGTTTCCTTGGTTTTATGCATGCAAGTGGTATCCTTTGACATGTAATTTATGTTAAAAATGCCACTTTTGATAAAATAAGCCTGTTCACTTTATTTTATTTTCTTTTAATTCTAGATGAAAGAACAGGAAATCTCGCAGTAATATGTGCCAACCAAGATGTAAAAGTCAAGGTCAAATCACAAATGGAAATCATTATTAGGGTCACATGGTCAAATCCACCCAATCATGGTGCTAGAATTGTGACTACTGTCTTAAATAACCCAGCTAACTATGCAGAATGGTATGTTCATTTTAAACATTTGTCTGCTACTCAAAAACTCCCAATTATGAACAGGATTTCGGTTTTAACATGTAAATGGATACACAGTGTAGCCCAGCTGCCCTGTTATATACCATTGTCCATTTTACAGCTGTGAAAACATTACATGGTAACTAATTGATTTTAAATTCAGAATCACCCTCAATTTCAGAAAGGTGTGCACGTTTTAATTTTATTAGTTGATACATAACAAGTTTGAATATCCCACTAAAATCTGACAATTAATAAAAGTTCTCCATAAGACCGATAACAAGCTTACTTTCAGGTAATATAAACAGCCGTCATAGTCATTTATTTACTGTGATGTCACTACATAAAACATCAGTAAATAACATTGGTGTTTACCAAAGCAGGCAAAGTTGCCATACAAATTCTTTAGATAGATTAATAAGTTTTTAACAATATGTGTACCTGTATGTACATATTCATATCAGATTTCACAAACGACGTTTTAATATAAAATATCGTTTTACTGAAACATTTTTGTTTACAGGAAAGACCACATAAAAGAGATGGCCAACAGAATAAAACAGATGAGGGTGATGTTACATTCAAAACTGAAGGCATTAGGCACCCCAGGCAACTGGGATCATATCATCCAGCAAATCGGCATGTTCAGCTTCACTGGGTTAACACGTAAGTATTTGTATGGCTTTCAAAAACAGGATCACAGAATACTGCACACAACTTGTGTGGTATTGACTGTTGTTGGTAATTCTGATTACACAACAATCTTTTTTTAAGTTATGTTTTCTTGTGCTTAAGAAATATTCAGTATATAACATGGTAAACAAAAAAACCATGACTGAACATAAAATTAAAATGGTCAACTTTATTTATGACACTGTAAATTAAAAAAATTATTGTGTTCATTATCCATATGGAGATCATTGGTAAGAGATCAACTAATGTGTTTTGCAAAAACACTGTACTATGCTTTGAAGATAAAAAATTAAGTTCTTATTATTTTGTTTGACATCCAGTCACATTTTTCAATATAATCTAAGCATCACAAAAATTTCTGAATTTACAGGAGTTGTTAATCCATATGAGATGAAAATTCGATAAGTTTATTCTTGGAAAAAAAAAAACTTCAGAAATTGTAAATGTTGAAATATTTGCTAAAAATAACTTATTCTGATGTTATGGTAACCTAAATTGATTGAAAACTAAAAAAAAAGATTTTTTTTTATTCCATTTGGTTTAATATAAAATGATGTTTATTTTACAGCCAAACAAGTTGAAGTGATGATCAACAAGTACCATATTTATCTGCTAAAGGAAGGAGGCCGTATCAACATGTGTGCTCTTACAACATCCAACATTGACTATGTAGCTAAATGTATACATAGTGTTGTAACAGAAGCCAAGTTATAATTTTTCTACATTTTCCCCAATAAACTGCTTTATTAGAATTATTTGCATTTTTTAAAAACCAAATTCTTTGAACATTTTATGCAGGTTTTTACAGTTATTTTTATTTGAATTCTGGTATTTGTTTGTTATTTTTGAATATTTATTTTAATTTGTAATTTACAGTTTTTGTTGACTGTCTCTTGATATTGAAAAGTGATATATTCCATTTATATTAAGGTCAGTTATTTTGCTTTCTTAGCTCAAATCAAGCAATTTGTTAAAGAATTGTTTGTGTATGTTGGTTGAAAATGTCAAATATTAATCATATACCAAGTCAGTAAAATAAAAGGGAATGTATGAATAGCTGTTGTACTGGTGTAAAATATGACTTATTTGATGATAAAAGCCAAATTTAGAACTGGTGTGTGCACAGCTTATTTTGGGCCCAGAATGCTAGTTTACTTTAACCCATAAGGTTATTACATGTATATTATAGTGCAAATCTGGTCTTGTATCATGAAACAGGAAATATTAAGGTTATTCTCATAATTTTCACAGTCCAACCCAGTTGCTCAGAATGAAACACTTCTAAAACATGGTGTATGTGAAAGGAATCTCTTTTTAGTTCATTCTGTGTTACACAATGTATTGGACTTTGATTATTTGAACTCTCGTGTAAGTGAAATTCTGATAAATGTTTGAACAGCAGTCCTGAATTAGTGTGATCTATAGACAGGAAGGTAGAATAAATGTCAAGATTAAAAAAAATAATCCCATATCAATCAATTATCATGGGAAACTTAAGTATAATGCTGCCTTAGGCTTACGTTTCAATTTGCTATGAAAGGTTTTACTTCAAAGCAATAATTCATGAAGTACGTTTATGGAATTTTGTAGTTGAAATGATTTATTTATGTTATTTCATAACAAGTCTATAATTCTAATACTTATGAAGTATAAATGTTATAATATTACTGAACAAATATAAGGCAGTTTGATACAAATTTGTGCATCTTTCTATAGTTTAGTACATGTATTATAGTAGATTTGGTAAGTGTCATACAAGGTTAGTTTGCTTTTTAGCAGAAATTTTATACAACTTCAAAATTGTTTGTCATTATGACATGTACATGCCAATTACCTAGCAAATTTGCTGTATTGTTATTTTTTATGTCATTTTTCACAGCTAATGCCAGTTAAATTGCAATTTCTATGAATTTTTAGATAATTGTGATAAAAGTAAAGCATTATTTAGTAAAGATATTTGAGTAAAGAATAAATATCTTCCTTAGAATATTTTATGATTTGCTTTATTATTTGACAAGGAACATAAATAAAATGTGTCCAAAGGGACACAGATGCCCCTGCTCCGGAAAACAGGAAGTAGATACATGATGGACCTGAAAGACACAGTACAACTAGCCTGGATAATGCCTTTGACCAAGTATGAAATCAATCCAACATGCACAAGCATAAAATCTTTGACAAAAATTTTACAGTAGGGAATTCAATCAGTGTCTTGGCAAACAGGAAGTTGACATACAATGGACCTGAAAAAGGGAGACATGGTACAAATCCCCCAGATAATGATTCAGACTAAATATCAAATTAACAATCACAAACCAAGACATCTTTGACAAAAATTGATGGATGTACCGAAGGATAGATATATCTACCGACGAGGGTGAAACTTAATGCCTAAAGGCGGGGACATAAAAAGAAGAAAGGGATTTCCTGAGAAACTCATTCAGTACAATCCAAAAAGCAAGTGATAGTGTTTGTACTCATTGTCTTATGCTGTTAGATCTTTAACAATGAGCTAAAAGCTGAGATCTTGCAACAAATCAAATGTCCTCAGACTCCACTGTATGAAATTGCTGTGCTAATTGTAACCAAACTTTGACAGCATGGTCCTAAGATGGTTATCTGACATCCCCAGACAAACCATGATGGCCACCACAATTAAACTTAGTTTATAATGTGACATTTTGGAAATTTAATTATAAATCTTCTTGTCTGAAACTGCTCAGCTAATTGGAAGAAATCTGATGGATTAGTCTGTTAATGGGTTCCCTCTTGGAATTGGATTTTCTTGTCATTGCAAAGTCAATGATCCAAAGGAGGACCTCTAACAGAATTTTATCTAGGATCCACACTGACCAACTAAGCATGCAACAACTGAACTTATTTTAACATTGGACCTTGTGGTAAATTCACTTAAAATGTTCTTTTCTGAAATTGCTTAAGCAAATGGCAAGTTTCTCTCTTAGAATTTTATCCAACATCCCCACAACAGCCAAGAGGGGCACAACAGTCCCAACTTCGTTACACTGACATGACCTATTGGATAATGGTCTTTTGATGGTCTTCTACCAGGTGAGCTTCAAGTTAGTGATGGCAGCCTTTTGATTGGCAAGTGGGAAATCCAGGCATAAATAGTTCCCCTTTATGAACTATATATATGTACACATCAAGTCTGCAGTCGGCAAGCATTAAAAGACCCCAAAATAAATAAATGTGATTAATTCAAATGTAACAATATCGGTCAAATAAACTATGTCAAAACAATAACTCTTCAACATAAAAACAGTGACATCCACCGGATTACAGGTTCCTGGCTTGGCACAGGCACATAAAGTATGTGGAGGCCAGAAAGGGTTAAAAATGTTGTGAATACTCAATCCTCCCCCTAACCTGGGACAGTGGTGTGACAAAACAACATAAAAACAAACTTTAAAAACCAATTCATATTAGATTTAACTTTTGAGGTTGACACAGAGTATGGAGACCATAACAAATAAACACGAGACAACATGTATCCACCTAAAATAAAATGTCACTTTCTCTGACAATTAGTTTAAAATCCAAACACAGTTGATAACAAAACCTGGTTCTCTAAAGCTACAATATCAATAAAAACGTGTCAGAATGGATTTAATATAAAAATATCATCAATAGCCAAAGAAATCAAGGTACCTGTTTTGTCTGCAGCATGTAGGACAAAAATGTAACAAAATATTTACTAAAATCAGTTTTGATGTAAATTATTGAGCAGAAAGTGTTGATATCAGAGATTGATTGATTGAATGCTGCTTAACGTCCAGCTTCAAATATATCATGCATATTCAGGACGAAAGCATATTAATGAATGGACCCTGCTGTGTAGTAGACCAACATGCTGAGCTGGAATTGAACATGCTAGCTCACAAAAGCAACAGTCCACAGGAAGACATGCCATTTTACCCTGACATTACTCTGACTTTGGGCCGGCCTTTGCTCTAACTCCTAAATGTTTCATGCTTAGCGGAGAAGCAGCAAATACCAGTTTTAATGTCTCTGGTTTGATAAAGCCAAGGATTGAACCCACAACCTTCAGCACTAAAGGCAAGCAAGCTAACCATTACACCACCAAAGCGTTCAACAGCAACAACATTCAAAGATCTTAAAATAATGTTATATAGATAGACTTTATGTACAAGTTAATTCTATATCATTTTAGTTTGCATATACATGTTTTGCTTATTAGGGGCAATTTAGAGCTTTTGACTAGGATTGATGAGGTCCTTGTGTCGAACTCCAGTTTGTATGTTCCCTGGGTTTTTCCCGTGGTTGGAGTGTGGTTTCTCTGACATTTACCCCATATCTTTTCATTTTCAAATGGATTAAATCTGTTGCAACAGACATTTATGCATTTTAATACTTCCATGAAAGATGAAATCAAGTAGTTCTAAGATGGAAACTGGTATCATTAGCAGATTTAAGAGGGGGAACAGAATCAATTGAAGTTACAATAAGTGATATTACTCATGGTAACCAGCTACAGGTGAGAATCATCCATAGTTATGATGAGAGATATTTAATAATAACCAAGCTTGTTTAACGCCACCACAAGTCTCATGTGCCTGTTCCAAGTCGGGAATTATGGTCTTAGGTTATCTTTGTATTTAATGTCTTGTTAAATGTACAATTGTGATAATATTCAGGTAAGAGCAGTATTATTTTACATACACACTATTTTCAATTTGGGAAAATTTAGAGCTTTTCACATGGTAATCCACCCTTGTTGAATGCCTTGTGAACACATCTAGATTTGTAAATTCCCCTGTTTTTTCATGGTTGGAGTGCAGTCTCTTGGACATTTACCGTATATCTTTTCATTTTCCTCCACATAAGATTATATGGAGGAAATGAAGTTGTTTACAATATTTTATAATAACCAAACAGTTACAGATGAGATTACATTCCTATTGACCTTTTGAAGATCTCCCTCTTATCCGCTTTTCTAACAGGGAGATTTTGCAGGTCGACCTTTTTTGCAGAAAAAATTTTATTTTCTAGAAATCCAGCACACAGATTAGACAAAGATTTAAAATCTATTACATCTTGGTCTGCTAATAATTTCTATTCCAAATTTGAGCAATTAGTACAACAAATGGATTCATTATTTGTTGATTGCTTCTCAATGAATATTGTATAACATAACCAGAGGCTCCACGGAGCCTGTAATCGCTCACCTGTCAAACTTGGAATTTTTTTGTTAAACTGTCTGCATGTTTGCAATTTCATATGATTGCAAAGGACTAACTGATTAAAATGAACCAACCAGAACACATTGTGT
>JAULBM010007585.1:0-11789 GCA_032357055.1 Geukensia granosissima
TAAAATTTCTCGGTAAACCTCGAAATTTTAAGGTTTAACTATCTCGACTGTAGAAATATGATACACAACAGCTTACAATATAAGATTCTATATTTCTTGTAGAGCTTCCCAAAATAAATAACTAGTGTATATGTATGCAATAATAAATAAGTCTATGAGTGACATGATATTTTTGATAGAGAATCTCACATTGTTATCCACTGATAATGGCATTTTTCTTAATCCAGATAGTTAGCAAGAAATCTTAATGTTTAAATAATGAGCTTATCAATGTTTAAACAGTGTATAAATCTTTACCAAAATGATGGAGAAAAAAACATCTGCATCGTTATGTCATCAATCAAAGTTGGCATTGGTAATCACTATTTTAACACTTGTTTGGGATTTGGGAAAACTGAGAAACTGTGAACAATCACCTTAATAATAAATAAACATTGCTTACTAGTTTTGCAGATTTCCAGTCCCCCTTCCACTGAAGTATGACAAAAACCTGAGCAAAGTGTTATAGGTTTTCAAATCCTTGTCTTATGCTGTGTATTTTTTTTTACCTCCAGCCAGTAGCAAGCAGCATAATATTTCTTTCCTTGAAACATGTTTTATGTTTTTTTTTTTATTAATTTGATCTATAAATTATTTCTGTTCAGACTAATGTTAAGGTTTAACACAGAAAGTGAGATGTATCACTGATTTATGAACACAAAGAATGACATTTAAATCATTTAAAGTAAAAAATGAAGAATGTTACCATTGCATCTACCTCATCAGTCAAGGATAATAATGTGTTTTGTAAAAAGATTCATAAAATCATACCAAATGATGCAAAATATTTTTCATTACTTGGCATGATTTTTAATCTTGTTCAAAATTGTGTTATCTATGTACTTAATGAAAAAAGTAATGTACTTTTTTATGTCTATAATTATATCATAAGCATGTATTTATGTATTTAGGCACAACCAATATTTGAAGAAGAATCCAAACAGATAAGGTGTTTGAATGCTGAGACACTAACTTGTTGTCCGTTTAATCTGAGAACAGTATTGATAGTGTGTTCCAAGTACTGGCAGGTAAACTTCATTGTGTATAGAGTTTGCTTATTGATTGTAGAGTTGCTTGTTTCTTTGCTGTGACTTTCTTAACAACTTTACAGTTCTTCTTGTTATTTTAAAATTAGGCATAGAAAGTTTTTTGTTCAGATTGGCCTTTATTCATTATGACTGTCTTAAACATGTAAGTCTTATGAATTAAATGTTTAAAACTCCTGAAGTTTTTAAGTTACAATATATTTATATGTGAATTATTAAGATTCTTAAATAACATGGACATTAGCTTGAAATATTGTAATAGATGAGCTTTTGAAATGAATATTGTAAAAATTATAATTGCAATTATGTTAGCAAAGAAGGAAAACAATAAACTTTTCGCCTAAGTTGTAAACTTTTTCATATTTACTGAGAGCAAGATAAATCTTTTATTTTCCAACATGTAGTTATAAATGAATTTAAATAATTAAAATCACCACCATCTTTATTTGGGCTGAAATCTGTTTGCTGTACAAGCTACAGAAATGTGCAAAAAATATTCGGTCACTGTCCTTTTTTTCTATATATTTCATATAAAACCACAATTTTTCTAAAAATTATTGTGAATTAATTCCTTGTCCAATTTTGATAAATTTTATACCATTAAAAACAGAATATTTTATAGGTTTATTGTTTATTTGCATTTTATTTTCTGATTGTTGTTTTAAAGAACTGATGAGTTAAACTTGGATGTCACAATTTTACTTATGTATATAGGGGATTATTAAACCGAAAAAGAAACTTTCTGTTTAAATTTTTGCGTCTTTCGACCTGCAAGTCTGAAAATTATGCCAAAATTTGTAATGAAACTGTGAAACTATCTGTGTTTAATGGTGAAAATTTTATAGAAATCAGATAACAAACCATGAAATTTGTAGTGAAAAACAATAGTTACCGAATACTTTTTGCATGTCACTGTAGTTGTCCATTGAAATACTGGTGAAAGTAAATGATTTTAGTTTACAATGTCAAAAATAGAATAAAAGTACCCATTTCTAACCTGAGAATTTATTCTGTGGTGTATAATGACATTTTCCATTTGAAACACATTTTATCATATGTTATTCTCATGCATGTACACTTCTTCAATGATTTAATGAGAGCTGTTGCATCTGTTAACTAATTGCTTGAAGCACTTTGATATTTTAACACATGTTCTGGAGTAGTTTTTTCATTTACTAGAATTTGCATTTTAATTTGAAGGTGTATGATTTTGATGTGAAATCATGTTGTGAAAGAATTAAGGAAAAACGGTTATTGGTAAGGCTGCATGTTAGAGCGTGGACATGAAACTTCTGTATTGTTTAGCTGTATCTGCTGAAAAAAAAATGTGCTCAATTCTACATTTAATCATTTTGCTTTAGATTTTGGTTCACAATTTGTCCTCCATTTGAAATGTATACATTCTTTCAAAATTAAGAAAACAACCAATTTACTGTCCTGGATATATTTTTTCGAGGGAATGTTGTCATTGATTAAATATTACCGGTATCTCTATTACTTCTTCATATTTATTAGACCTTTTGTCCCATGTTTTTGTCTTACCTGTGACGAACGTCAAAGAAGAAAAGACCTGGGTGCTCTCTAAACTTTTTTCTTGCCCATGAAAATAGTTAATAAAGTCAAGACTTGGAGATGCTCTTTCTGTTTTGGCTGTCAATAACCTAGTTTATGAATTCCAGTAAATCTGGGGCCTTGATATTTGGTTGATTGATTGATTGTTGTTTAACGTCCAGTGGCAAATATTTCATGCATATTCAGGACGGCCTTGATATTTGGTATCCTGTTAAATTCCAGTGAGTCCAACCTACATGTAAACCCTTTCCCATCTCATGGCCCCAATCCCTGGTTTAAGCTTTTATTTAAGCAATTTTTAAGCAAATTTGATATGCAATTGCATCATTATAATTACAGACCAAACTCCTACCCATTTGAGATCCTTGCCCCTTCTCTATGAATGAACAGCTAAGTTAAGTTTTTTTTTATATGAAGTTAACTTTACCATGTTAATAAGTATTTGGCCCCATAATATTTGGTATGCACTTTCCCATGGTTTGACCTTGCCCCTTGTTCATGCATGAGCAATCATGTTTGAAATTTTCACATTAAGTTTATTCACCATGTTCGATAGATTTTTGGCCTTTGATATTTGGTATGCATTTATATCTAAATGAGAACAGCTTAAATCCCTAAGGCCCTGATGCCTCAATGTGCATATTGGTTAAGTTTTTCACATGAGGTTGTTCATCATGTTCCAGAGGTCCTAGGCCTTTGATGCATCATATCGTGTCTATGAGCACAGCCAAAAACCTCCCACTACATGGGGTTCAAGTGGTCCAAACCCCTAATATTTATTATTTCTTTGCATTTTATAACCACAGACCAAACCCCCACCCATTTTATTGCCTCAACCTTCTGTCATGATGAGCAAAATTTTTGAAATGAAGTTTTGCTTATTAGTTCAATGTGTCCATGGCCCATATCTTTGGTATGTGGTTGTATCTTTAGGAGACAGTCAAAACTTCTCCACATTTCAATGGGTCAGTCATTTTTTGAGTTAAAATAAATATTTTCCAATGAGATGTAGAGGCAGGTGAGACAAATACTGTGTCCACATATATTTCTTTGGATTCACAGGTGTATACATGTATATTATAGAACATTTGAGTAATTTTCTAATCACTTTCATAAAGTAAGCATGTCTGCATTACACATATACATTTGATTTCTTGAAATTCAGAATGCAAATAAAAATGAATCATCATGCTCCTAAAATAATATCTTTCAGTTTAGAAACAAATAAAATCATATATCAATGCAGTTGTTGATAAAAATCTTGAGTACCAGTAATGCTTACATATGACTTAATACTTTATTAGGCCAAAAAAATCATACCTGTGTTTCATTTTATGGACAGAAAATAGGCTTAGTAAGTAGTAAGAAACTGTTATTTTTCAAAACTTTTTACCTAGTTTTTACATGGGAAACCAGCTTTAACTGTCATTGTTCATAAATAACAAACAAACCAAAGGATAGGCTAAAAAAAAATAAGGTCATTTGTATGAGGGGAGCAAGTTTTTCATTGGCATTAGACATGTATATCAAATTTTAAAAATTTCTGGAAACTAGACCTTTGACAAAGGTGTGAAATTTGTTTTGAAGGGACTGGAAAGTTAGGAGAACTTCAGGCTAATGAATCTGACATGTTGATCGTGAAAAATACTATTGCATTTCTTTTCTAGGCACTGTTGGTAGGGTAACTAAAGCATTGCAGCAAGCTTACTGTTAACTTTACAATATTCTGTTGCCATGTCAACATGTTTTGGTTGTTGATTTGCTTATACCCCTGCAAACAAAGGTTGAGGGTATATAGGAATTACCCTGTCTGTCCATCCATCCATCTATCCACATATCTTGTAGGCATATTTCATCTTAAACTGTTCAATGGATTTCAATGAAATTTTACATGACCATAAGTCTCAGTGTGTAAATTTGCACACAGGAAGGGAATTCATCTCAGCACATACCAAGGGTAGATAATCCATGCAAAAGCAGGGATATCTTTTGTGAGTTTTGCTTATAGTATGTCTTGTTTCATCCAGAAAAGTTTCAGACCAATATTATATAGTGTTGATATGTTTCACTATTTATAAGCAAGACCTGGCTCACATTTCATACACACATTAAAGTTATACAAGTTGTTTTGTACTTAACCACGTAACCCTGATATTTTGGTTGGTTGTAGAATGTTAACTTATTCTCATAATTTATTTAGCTGAGTACAAATGAGCTTCAAACTGAAAGTATTTTAGTATAAAGAACGTCATTAAAGGAAAAATTACTTTGATAAACTGTAAGAATTACTGGCTGAGGACCAATCTCACCAAGTACCCTTTCTTGCCATTCCACCTGTAAAATGAAACTGGTTGAAAATTTTTCTTTCCTAAACAACACTTAGTGACTTTTACTTTCGACTTCCAGAATCACTTTTTTACAAACTAAAAAAAACTGCTATAAAGTGAGATTGGGTACCTGGTGATATAGGGTCATTCACAAGTAATGCAGAAAAAGGTTCACAAATGCAATGTACTTTAACATCCTTGATGGGTAGGAACTAATGTTTACATTTTGGTTGTCATAGTTAACTATATATATCCCTGTTATTTATTGAGTTAAAGGTTTTTCAAATTCAGCCCAGTGTTTTAGTTAGTACTATAATGATGCTGATTAAATTATTTATAGAATATAGGGGCAAAATTGACGTACAAACTTAGTTCACTGGTAATTGGATGACTGGAAAACCATTGGCATCATAATTATTTTTACCTGCTTTGCCAACGGCGACAGCAGGTCTAGGAGTCGGGTCAATCCGTCCGCCCGTCTGTCCGTCCCAATAAGCTTGTTATCACAACTCCTCTGAAACTACTTATCCAATTTTCATGAAACTTGGTATGTGGATAAGACATCATATGTAGTTTTGCATATCACCAGGAAATTTTGATCCCATCATTTTTTATGGGAGTCATGCCCCTTGGAACTTAGAAAATACTCCTAAACGACCTTGTCATCACAACTCCTCTGAAACAACCCAATCAAGACTTGCTTATTGAAATCCATTGTTTCAAAAGAGTTGTGATGATAAGCTTATTTTTTTTTAACAAGTCATTTATGTTCACAGAAATTTTTTTCATATAAAAATTTTATAAATGATGTAGCTGCATGTGACGCAGGTCCAGACATCATTAGGTCTCACTTGTTTTAGTCCATTCAGCATTTTTTAACATGTTCAAACCTGGATTATTCAGTCAGTGACAGTGTTTAAGTTACCAAAATTCTACAGAGGTCATTTTATAATAGCAGTTTACAGAACAAGGTTTCTGGATGAATTTAAAAGAAAAACAACCTTTGTAAAAATCACCATCAAACGTGCTCAAACACATGCATTATGGGTTTTTGCATTAAAATTTTATACTTTAATTTCTCAAAAGTGAATTGGTAGGTGTTTTGTCATTATCATTACTAAGACTTGGACTTGTATTGAGACAGTCTTTTTTCACAGATAAAAGATTATGTTCTTTTGCGTTAAAGTTCATTCTCCAGTAAACTTCTTCATGTTGTTTTTCTGTAAGCTGGTTAAATAAAACAGCGCACTTTCAGAAGTTTCATAAGAATACTGAGTCAATAACCCAAGTATAGTCTCATAACATTCATTGTTTAATGCTAGATGTTGGCTTTTTTGGCACAAACTGGTTATCAGAAGTAGGCTATTTTATTTAAAGGCATATTTTTTACTAACAATAATTTTGGTTTTTTTAAGTAGATATTTCAGTTTTTTTGGTGATTTGTTTTTACACTTTGCTATGTTCTTAGAAATGTTAGATAATATATGCTAACATTGATCTTTATAGAGCATTGATGATTTATGTTGTAATTCTCACTAACTCGCTAGTCACTACTTCTAAATCACTTTAGCAAAAAATTACAATTGCTGTACACTAGTAGGTAAAGTGTATGTGTTATGGTGTAGAAAGTTTGTGGTAAAATATCATGGTGTCCTACCATATGTCATTTTAACTTGTATTATTATAAAATTATGTATCATTATGAAATTTTAGTGAGCTACATGAATATTGTTTTATCTGATAAGCAAAGAAGAGTAGGTGTTACTCATAATGAATGTAGCTTTAACAAAGTCTTAATAAATTTATACCAAACAAAATATCTTTAGTACATTATCCAATATACATTACATAAACAACTATTTTATTGATCTCAGATAAGTGAAAATTAAAAAAATGTAAAGTGCAGCTTAGAAACTGGTATATTTAGCATTGAAGCCTGTAATGGGACCTTTAGAAGTATAGGTTCGACTATCACTTGGTGGATGGCTCTCTCATGGACAATAATGCCACATCTCTTATTTTTATATTGATATTGTATTATTGGAACTCCCACAAGTTTTACAATTTTATTATTAAAAGTTTATTTCTATTTTGATGATACCTTGGCCACTTATCCTATGAATCCCTTTAGTGATGGAGATGAAATCTAAACTTCATTTGCAGATTTTTTTTATCTACTGTTACAATACTTCTGGTTTGGATGGCATTCAAATTGGCACAAATAACTTTTAACGTTCTTCCAGCAAAATTCAAGCTCTGATTGTTTTAAAACTGTGTTGTTTCTGGTAAGAGCACAATAAGACTAAAGAAAAGAAAGGAAGTTAAAAGCTATAATGGGGAAATTTTTACTTTACCTAATTACCATGAGAACCTTCTCAACAATGCATAAATTGGTGTTTTTGTTCATTTAGTCACCCAATATTGCTAAAAAGGGATTATTTGACAGGTAAAAATAAGGCCCAACTAAGTTGCAAATATCAAATTGTTATTTTTGCCTTTCAAACAGCCTCAAAATTCATTGTGGAGTTGTTTATCTGACTTTGGTTTCTGCAAATAAAACAGTTGTCTGTTTAATTAGAAATAATACACAATGTGTTCATTATTCTGATAATTTTCTTATAATTTTTAAAATGTAACTAAAATGTGAATTTTCTTTTCAAAATATCAGAAAACATGAGAATGCAAGAAAAGTCATATTCTTACTAAAAGACAGGAAATTTAAAGATCTACAGTCCCCATAGACTTAAAGTCCAATTGTATTGTGCACATGTATGGTGAGATTTAATGACAGCATAGCTATCTAATCTAGTATTAAGGATGTAATATAGTTTATGAAAGCATTTTTTTTTTTTCATTTTGTTTCAGATTTATGATGCTGGTGATTTTACCCTGTTGTGTTCTGAGTCAAACCGTTGTGGTGAACGTTGGTCTGGTGGGGATTTTATAAGTGTGGATAAAGTCTTGGTTTGGAGCAGCGATGGGAAAGGCTATTTATACAAACTACCCACAAAGTAAGTTGAGATGGTTTCCAACCAATTCTTTTCAATGTAGATTTGGCCAAATTGTAAGTAGCTGTGCCAATTTGACTACATGGTAATAATCTGGTAATGGTAAAACATGACCTTAAATAGTTTTAATCAAGTTTTTATTGATTTGGTTAAGGGTATTATACAATGTTCTAATGCATTTTCAGTCAATAACTGTGTATAATATTAGCTATAAAGGCAAAAACAGGGGAGATAATTCCATAAAATATTCACAATTTGCCATCTGATGAACCAAAATTTTTCAAGTTATCAGAGTTACAGGATGAAAATAACCCTTTTTACATTGTTTTACCTCAATTTAGTAGAGATTTGAGGCTTTCTTCTTTGGTCTTGTTTTTCCTGTGCCAGATTCTTACAAAGATTAGCACTTTTCCTTCCTCCACTATACACATCAAATTTGTTCATGTAGAGATTAAACAAGAGGAAAATCATTCATGTGGGGAATTTATTGCTTAATATGGTACAAAGTTGAGGTAGTTAAGCCTGAACAATACAAGAATAAAATTTCATTAGCTATGTACAATTTATCCCATTATTATGCTGAGCAGAAAAAACTTGCATACAATTTTTTTATGCTCTGTCATTTGAAAGTATGTGATATCAAATATATGCTCTGTCTTAATGTCAGAAATTAAGATTTTTTTATAAGCATTTATTTTTGTGTTAGCATGTTGATGCTAAAATCATTCATTGAAGTATTTTATATTGGCTGTTTTACAATGATATGAACTATACATGCATGTTGTACAGATTTATTGTATGGAGTTAAGGAATTAAATCAGTGTTTTTCAGGCTTGACAGTTTTTTTTTTAACTCCTAGCCTGTGAATATGAATTCATTTTATTATCTTGCTTAAAATTGATGTTCTAAAATGCTGGGATATTTGTCCTTGTACATTGTTTTTTTTTTGCATCCTTCAGATCATTCAAGTTTGGACTGGCAATTGGTGCATATTTCTTTCTTTCTTTGTTAGCATAAGTAGATAATAAATTTAATCATTTTCCATACTTCCTATTACTTTATAGTTTACTGAAAGGAAAAGTATTTCAGAGGTAAACAACTTTTTGTGTGTCAAGTCTGAAAACATCCAATGGCAGTAAAACTCATGCAACAATAGAAGGAAAACTGTGTTTTGGGGGAAATCTTTGAATTTCTTTTCATTATAAATAGGAATATGTCATATATTTTGTGAAAAGTTGATATTTGACAATAATTTTCCGTGAGATATGAGTATTACTGTTTATGAAGGCTTTTTATGTTTGTATTAATGTTCTCAGGCTTGACTTGTTTATGAATGCTTGCAAAATACTCAATAAAGATAATGCTGTTTCATTTTGTGTTTAGTTATGTAACAGTTTTGTTTTGTTAATTTTTTATATAAGAATTTGCAACTTTGTGTTTTGTTTAATTTTGATATGGAGAATCTTACATTGTTAGTCTTTGATAATCATATTTTTTTAACAATCGAGATATTAAAATGATTAAACATTCAATTTCCAGCCTTGCGAGAAATTTGAAGGTTTAACTATCAAGATTGTAAAAAATACATTTATCAATGTTTTAACAATATAAGATTTTGTTTCTCTTACTCTTCAATGGACTCATTTTGCTGTTAAATTTAATGTTTTAAGTTCAAATATTGTCTAAAAACCCCAGCTAAATAGTGCTGTCATTAAAGTCTGCTAAATTACAGGTGGTGTTGATAATCATTACACCAGTACACACAGATTGATACTCAAATTTAAAAAAAAAATTGAATGGCATGAAAAGCACAAAAAAATGAGAGAAAAAAAGCTTCAACTGTAGGGTTTATTATAATCCTCTAGAGCATTTAGCTGCCAATACTTTCCTTCTCTGCCAAAATTTGTGTGAAGGAAACTATTTTTGTGGCAATGATACTTGCAATAAAATAGATTAAGGTCAGTTTTTAGGATTGTGGCATATCTTGAGTAGTCACGAGATGGTTAAACAGTAATTGCAGATTAAGGTCAGTTTTTAGGAATGTGGCATATCTTGAGTAGTCACAAGATGGTTAAACAGTAATTGCAGATTAAGGTCAGTTTTTAGGATTGTGGCATATCATGAGTAGTCACGAGATGGTTAAACAGTAATTGCAATTTAGTAATATCAAGCAAGCAAGAAACTCATATTATACATATACTATACAAAGCATATTTAGATCAACAGGATTTACATTACCATGGTATTGACTTTGCACAAGAAAAGGTTGTACTTACACATCTAAGAAACTTACAGCTTTCTGAATGTGCTAGTATTGATATGATCCACTTTTATTTGGATTGATAATAGATTAACTCTTCACAATTACCATAATTTTAAAATTCTTGCATGTTTATTTATACAAAATAAAATGGCAACAATGATAAGCTTGAAGGGAAAAATGATACCGCTATAAGCTGTCCCTTTCTTGTTAATTCATAATAACAAAAAAGTTAGATTTTAGATAGGATGGTGACAAATTGGAAGTATAGCATTACAGAGGTCTTTGTTGCTTGCATTTCTTTGTTATTACTTACTAGAAACATACTCTTCTTTGCTTTAATGCCAGTTTTTTCTAAAATTTCATTGGATGATTTGACCGAAGTTTGACAAAGAATGATTAAAAAACAATCTGTTTATTTATAGAGTATAAATTATGTAACATTGACTTTTGATAATTTTTTGAGTGAAATTTCATTAATTAAGCGTATGTTTCTGAATGTGTTTCATGTACTTTTGAATCCTGAAAAATCAGATAAAGGAAGCATGTCATAATAAGTAAATTGTTTAAGCCTTTTTTAAAACTGGTTTCCATTTCTGGTATATTTAGGACACTCCACCACAGAAAGCAACAGTTCAAGCTAGAACAATATCTTTTAAGCCAGTAGTTCTAGCATTTAGGTATTTTAAGTTTGTTTTGAAGCAAAGAGGAGTGCAAGGACCTTTATTACCTGTTGAAATTTTACAAAATTTCTTGTAAAAGTACAGGATATTAAAAAGTAAAGATATACTGTAGAGTTGTTTCCAGAAGAAAGCACCATATCACAACTGCTTCTTCTAATTTTTAGCTCCCCTGGGCAAAAGTGCTTTTTGTTATCGCGTGGCGTCACTGGTCCATCCATCTGTCAACCATAAACTTTTACATTTTCATCTTCCTTTCTAAAACTCTAGGCAAAATGGAAACAAATTTGAAATGAAGCGTTTATGTAAGGTCCTTTACAAAATTTCCTTGTTTTATTCTGATAGGACAAAAAAACCTGGCCACCATAGCGATTCTTGTTTTTAATTGGCTGAAACACTAAAAATCTTCTCCTCTTAAACCACTTGGCCAAATGGATAAATACAATGTATTTGATGTTAAGCATCTATGGAAGGTCCTGTATAAAGTTTCCTCATTTTGTCCCAATCAGATAGAAAACATGGTTGCCATGGCCCATTCTTGTTTCTGTTTGGCTGATATGTATATGTTATCGGGATTTTGACAGCTAGATATCGTAAAATATCATCACATGAGCCAGTATATGAATCTATGTGGCGAGTGAGCGTAGCGAACGAGCCCAAAGATTCATATTCTGGCGAGCTGGATGATATTTTAAAATATCTCAGCGTTCAAAATTCTGATAACTAATTTATCATCGTTCAGTTTTTATAAAATATTTAAATTATCAAGCTTTTATTCAGATTCTCCTTACTATGTGCGGGAAATAATGTGCAAGTCTTGATATTTATCCGCAGATACTCCTTTGGGTCAATAATAC
>JAULBM010007596.1:0-11789 GCA_032357055.1 Geukensia granosissima
TGACGAAAATTGACGGACGTACGTACGGATGTACAGGGGTAACACTTAATGCCCCCGACGCCTAAAGGCGGGGGCATTAAAAATGCTTGGTATAGTACGAGAAATGGTGGGAATTTCAAAGAGTATCCCGATAAGTTAAGAGTACGGCACTGCCAACCCAAAATTTTTTTATCGACATCTATCCTGGGTCAAAAGCAATGCGGTTTACACATAATTTTACTTCGGAATAAGGAAGACAGTACAAATGTATTGAGTTGATCTGAATATTTCTTGCTGATGAAACATCTTTTTATTACATCTTAGATGATCTAAAATTGGCTTGGAAACTATGATTACCTGGATATACGATACTGTACTTTCCTTCATTATCAATTCAAAGTCAGCAAGGATTATGTACACACTTTGGTAACTTGCTAAGAATTTTATTGTTTCATTTGGTAATTTCCTTTTTGGTGCATTTCTTTTAGTTAATATTGATAAAATAGAATTAACACAGTAAACTTAAATTAACTGGCGATTTTCAAAGGGAATGGAGATAATCCATAATTTTTTTTTCAAATTTCGAAGACAACCATTCTTGCTTGTGTATTACAAAGAAAGGAGTAGATTCCATAAAGACTGTTTTCGGCCCCAAAAATAAAATTTAATTTAAATTTGAATGTTTACATTTTTTGCAAACTATAATGCCATATCTTTAAGACTTAATTAACCTTTTTAATAATAATTGTTAGATTTTTTGATTTTCAACTGCTCAAACTTCATCCAAAAATGGGAAATCCAACAAATAAGCCGAATATTGTCTAATTTATACCCATTTTTTGCCATTTCAGTATTGGCTGCACATGTGTTACACCTCAATTTTTACATATATTATGCAGTTTAGTGTGTTACATCATATATGTCAATATCTTGGTGTAACACACATGCGACCAATACTATTAGAGCCAAAAATCTCTTAAAATCAACAAAAACATGAACATTTTGGGAAATTGTTGTATTTGATGATGTCATAGCTAAAGCCTGTGAACTTTTATACTAAAAAGAAAGCTGCACATATTAAGAGCATTTATTTTTCCATTCAACAATCACTTTTAGGTAATACTATATTAAGTTTTTTATTATATGCAAATTTCTGGGCCGAAAACGAGCCTTACTGGACCTGCTCCTTTGACAAAACCAAACACTCAGAATGAAAGTCAGACTAAAAAAGGCAATTTGTATAATCTTGAATTAGATGACCTTTGTCTCATTTACAGATTTTCATCCCTCTCACTGAAATTGACTAAGAATACATGTATAACATTCTTGAAATGCATGTTTAATCGATGTATTAAAGAAAACAGCCCAATATATTTCGGATCATGTGGATTAAAAACCCATTTCAACTTCCATCTGTTAGGTTGACAAATAACAGTGACTCAAGTCATTTGCTAAATCACCCATTAAAGGAAAAAAACTGAGAAAATAAACCAATTCATGAATTATTATCTGGAGCTCTGAGTAAGAATACAAAAACTCAGATCATGCCAATGGTTATTAATATTGCTGATAATCACCAAAATGTCTTCTGAGCTGTACATACATGTAAAATCAACAGATCAATTTACTAAAAGTATACTTAAGACTAAATAAAATTTATATCAACACTGCCTTTTATTTTAAATTCTTTGAAGTTTTCAGAAAAATTTACTGTTTTGGCCACAAAAGATGGCTTTTAATAGTTTTGAAGTCTTAATAAGGAATATCGTGGAAAATTAGAAAATTATTAGCCTGCTTGAAAGCCTCTGTCTCAAAGACAATCATACATCTCCTTTTTCTATATTTTACTCCATATTTACAGGTAAGTTTAAAAATATCATGATAATCAATTCTCATAAATAACTGAGAGAAAGGGATGTCAACAATGTAAATAATGGCTTCTGTAAGAATGTTCACATAAAAAAAACAGTGTCATGATTTTCTTAATTTTACCATAAATTCTTGGTCAGGAATTTTCAACAAAAAGGATTCTAATCAATTTTAAGGAAGACAAAGGCCTTCACCAACTTCTGTTTTCAAAATCTAAGTACCTGTCCTTGTGTAAAGAAGTTTCCTTGTTGGGGAATGTAAAACTGTTGAGGCTGCTGCTGTATCTGTTCTTCTGGTGGTGGTGCCCCTAAGAAGTCAAAAATTACCATTCAAATATCTTAAATTATTGTTCAAAGATTTTGTTACGAATGTGACCTTTACCAAAACAGATTTCCCCCCAAATCAATAGGGGTTCTCGCTTGATATTTAACAATATCGCTAAGTTTCATTTAAATTGGAGGTAAAATTTTCTAGTTATAATCCAGAAACCTTGTTTTACAAAATTTTTTAAAGATTTTTTTGTCACTGTGACCTTGACCTTTAACCAATTTCCCCCACAAAACAATAGGGTTCTCACTTACTTCATATGTAACAATAGTCCTTTTCGAAAACATATTTCTGGTTTAAAAATAAGATTTTGTAAGAATTGTTCCTCTTTGTGGGTAGTCCATCACATCGACGTAAGAATGAGTGAGAAAACCGTCCATCACATCGACGTAAGAATGAGTGAGAAAACTCGACTTTCCCCTGTACTTTATCTTAAAGCATTTGCTTTCTACCACTGCCAGAAGTAGTTAAGGTATTTACGCTTCATTTTAATTTTAAAAAACTAAAAATGAAAGCTTTAACTATTTAACCATCGACAGAAATTGATGCACATTTTAACGTTGATTTTGATGGAAACTTTATACCACACTACCCGAAAGCCGGGAATCAGAACGGTAAATTTAAATTTTAGAAGGAACCACGGCCTTCCGGAAATGGGTTTTCGAAAAGGGCTATATCCCAAAATTTCATTTAAATCAGATGTCATCAATTTCAAGTTATCATCCAAAAACTAATGATGATGCCTGCCAATCCACCATCATCAGATAGCCAAGTTTAACTTTGTTGCAACTTGGCTAAAAAGAGGCTCAAAGCATCTGCCACCACATTGCAGTTTGTCATAGTGGTTTACTGCACTGAGATGAGGAAGATTATCAACTTCTGTTTAATTCCACCTGGCCAAATTATTTCACGTAAAACTTTGTACAAAAAAGTTATAAAGTTGTGAGGAAATCTCTGCTGCTTTGCCATAGATAAAATTTGCACACATCTGCTATGACCAATCTATTTGGCCATGGCCAAAACCAACTTTGTTTGAAATAAGACCCTTAGGAATCTTTGTTTGATGACCTTTTTGTTTGAAACCGACCAAACTTATATGATGTGGTACATGTATTTGAGTGGTGTTTCCTACATGTATATCACACCTGATGACTATCTATATTTAATAAAAAGAAGACACTTTTACAACATGTCTTGTACAAGGGTATGTGTTGGTTGGATCTTCATTTTCTGCAAACTTAAATGAACAGTAAAAAACCACATTATAGCTTTGGAAAATTCCAGTAACTCTTTCACATGGCAAGTTGAAAATTTCTATTTCTGTAATTATTTGTTTAATTTGGAAATCAGTCATAGACTGTGGGAAAGTTTTTATATTTTTATGCGGAACTTTCCTGTGGAAATCCTAGAACACCCCAAATTAATTTATAACAGGACTTGCAAAACTTCTCTTCTTCGTGTAGAATTTGGTTTGATGTACAAAGTACCATTAGTACAAAAGTAGGAATTGCTGATTAAATGTGTGTCTCCATGGTATAATATAACACAAAAAGGACCCTTGGTAATTAATAAAAATCAGATATAATCTGATAAAAATTTAAAACTGATCCAGGTGATACAACTTTTTAATAAAAGATTCTTAAAGAGTTTGGTTAAAATCCACTGAGTAAACAGGAGCTGACAAATGTATATGATCCTAATGGCAAAACTGAACACCACTGTCATGACTGTTGAAGAATATGAAAAAGTCAAAATCACTATGATCAAAATTCATAATAAACAATGCACATCTTCAGTTTTTGTAAATGAACCTTTGATTGATTGACTGATTGTTGCTTTATGTCTACATCAAATATTTCATGCATATTCAGTCCATAGTAAGACATGCTACTTTACCCAGACACAGTATTCTGGTAATCTTTGCTATTTCTCCTAAATGCTGTATGCTTGGCCAAGAAGCAGCTAATACTAATTTTAATGTCTTTGGTTTGACCCAGCAGGGGATTGAATCAACATCCTTCCACACTTGAGATGAGCATGCTAACTATTTAATCAACTAAGCAGTAAATTACATGTTAACCTTTGAAAATTAATTTTGATCATTGACTATTGCAACAGATGTGGGGGGACAAAATTATCCAGAACTACTGGTTTCTTTTGAACAGCTAATATTATTCAAGACTAAATCTAAAGAGTATTCAAAACTTGAATTTATTTTTTCACCTGATGGACTTCTCCCAAAATTTTTCATTCACAATTACGAACATAGTATTTGTTTCCAAAAAACTCAAATGATCATCTAAATAAAATAACTTGTTTTTTTTTTTTTTCAACATGTACAAAGAAACATTGCCAAAAAAGGATAATTGACACAAATTCAACCATAAAATTTTGCAACGCTGTCTGTGCAAATAGCTGACATCTGCAATGCCTTGTGCTGAATTCCCAATTTATATGGTATTTACATCCAGAACATCTGTTAAAATTTTGATGATGATTGTAAATGCTGAAAACTAAATAAGACACAAAATACAAAAGTTTTAACGCCAAGTTTCGTTGGTAACATTTTCCTTTTCTTTTCTAAATTGAAACATGCAAAATTCAAAGCCATCCATCTAACTGCCATGCAATCACCTGTTGACTTCATTAAACATTTTACTGTTCTAAAAAATGATGCACTTGTAAAAAAAAATAATGCATTTTGAAAGGTCTCATCTTTATTCTTGAGCAGCAGACTCACTGTGCTGAAGTAGCATCCAGCTGAAAATTTTAAAATGATGCAAACATTACATACAAAAGAACAATTACAAAATTTAGCAGTATTTTTAGCCAGATTCCATTTCCTCAGCATGCATTTTTATCATACTGTTTATACATCAATACTCACAACTGTTATAACCTGGTGCTGTTCCCCTTGGACTGTTCATATAGTTAAGGAAATGCTAAAAGTGTCCCTCAACTGTCCGATCAAGCAGTTTAATTTACCCAAACCATACTTTACTAGACACAAAAAGCACTTACCCTGTTTACCTGCACATCCTCCCATATGCATTAACTACAAAATCAACACTTTGGATTTTACATTTTCACATTTGTTTCATTGTCATTTTTGAATTTTTTTTTTTTAAATTGATGATCATATCTGTTTTTTTTAACAGCATGATCGAAACAGAATGTGATTTTCATCCACGTTCTGGTCATTTTTAGAACATGACTTCAATTAGGCATCAAAACAAGATTGTTTGGGCTAATTGAAAATGTACATGCAACTACTTAAAATGTTTTTGCAGACACATGTTGCAAAGAAATACAACTACAAGTGTACATTATGAATAGCTCAAATAATGAGAAAACAGGCATGATTGGGTAAATCAACAGAAAGAAATATGTCACTCCAACCAAGATTTGCCATGAATGCTTAAAATTATCACAAGCAAAGAAAGATAAATAGAACTCATGCAAACCAACTTAAAAATAAAAAAAAACAAATGCTGAAGCTGTGCTCACACAAAAATAATAAATTATATATCCTAATTATCCTTACACTGTTTCCTGATATTGTACATGTCTTTTAATTAATGTTCCCTTTGATTCTCATCAACTTCCATTGTAAGGCATTATTTTCACTTTTGTTCATCATTATGACAAAGACTATTGTGTATCTAATAATTTGTGTATTGGCAGAAATCCAATATTTCACACAACACATAAACACATCAAAATGTGTAATATCCAAAAATATATTCACAAATGAAAGTGAAATACACTGTTAATTTAACAAAATGAACAGTTCACTTCTTAAGATTCCCCAGAAATTCCTATCGTTTTTACTTTTGTTTTTTCTTCTCATCCACGATGTCGTAATTTCGTGTCATGTGATACGTGCACGCTTGAAGAATGTGGTTCCTCGTTCCAAAAGCCCCGCCTTCATGCAAGAGCTGTCAAAAATATACTGATGCATAAATGCAATATATAAAATACTTAGATTAACGCTTACTATTAATTCACTTAGACCGATGGTTTTGTGCACATGTTGCTTGGAAAACTTTGAACGTGACCGGACGAAAAACCGGCATCTGTTGTCATGATTATTAGGGGGTAATACAGAGAAAAACACAATAATCTATCAAACATTTGGGTCATATATTTTAAAGGATACGTAATACTTCTTGACTGAGTGTGTCCAGTTATTTGTGGTGGTGTTGGCGATTTCACTTTTGGTACATTCGACATTTCATTCAACGTGAAAAGGAAGCGATGAAGTCCTGAATAAGGACCCTTCCAATGCTTGTTTCCAAGCTCTGTCTCCTATATAAATTGAAACAAAATTATACTTGTTAGACTTTGAATGTTCAACTTTCATACTCACTAATTTTTTTGTTAGTTTGATGGTCTAATAATCAACGATGGCACAAGATTGTAGTCATGTAAATAAGTATGGCTACCTTTGAGGGTCTGCAAGGAGACGTAGCTTCGTGTATTTCCGTCGCATATCGGGAGCGGGTCAAAGGTCAAATTACAGGGTGAAAACAGTCGAAGATCCCGATTTTTTGAAATTGCGGCCAGTAACAGCTAAAATTGATGAATTCAAACCCCGAAACTTTGAATTTCTGCTCTCTGTGAGGTAAAATTTGAGAATGAACAAAAGTTGGCGAATCAGGGCATCATGTTTTCATTTGATCATGTCTATGATGATTGTGAATCATGTGAATGGGAGATGGTCCTAAAATATATTAACAACAAAATTTGGAAAAATATAATAAACACACAATGTTGTCATTTTTATTTAGTATTTCTTTCTCTTTTAATAGACCAACAAATTTTGCAATTGTCATTTTCTTGATTGAAAATAACATACTTTTAAAGAATCTTTAAAAATGTATATTTGTGGTTAGCACTGATCCAGTGGTGGCCAAGCTGCAACCAGTTTGAAGATACAAATAAGTTATTTTACAGACAGTTACTTTAACAGTGTGTCAGTAAATGTTTTTTTGTTTCATTCTGACTTCATATGTTGGTGTAAAAAATAATAGATTTTACTTCATTTGGTGGATACAGCCATGGCTGTCTCATGGACAATCATGCCACACCTCCTAGGCTATTAATATACAGTCACAGCATGACCCTTTAGACTGTGTTGAGTTTGAACTCTGTACATATAATCAATAAACTGACCTGAATCAAATCACAAGTTTTGGGGTTATTCACTGAAAAAACAACAATATTATGTACTTAACATTTAGTAAAAATACTGCTTAACAGGGACGTAAATAACAGTTATTTACGTCCCTGTGCTTAATTAAAAAATATATATCACTTTTAAACTCAAATTTTGTCACAGAAGACTTGTGTATAATTACAAAGCTAGTTTATAGTGTCCTATCTACGATAAACAAAGGCATAGAATAAAAATATTGTTTTGTGTCTTTTTTTGTTTGACTTTAAATTAGCAAATATTTAATAAGTCATATCTACATTATACAAAGAAGCAGATTTGGTAAACACTATGTGACTTGTATGTACTCTGTAAATGTTTCAACATAAATTTAATGATAATTTCTGTTGGAAATGTCTACGTATCAATAAAACTGCATAAAATCCAAGACATTTTAAGAAACCATGAATAATATTCAGAAATCTTTTTTTTCTATTTTCCACAATAAATTCTGATAAGATTGAAAATTGAAATCAATTAATTAATTTCCAACTTCACAAAGATAGGTAAAAAAGTATAATTATGATTAATCGTGAATTGTTTATAGAACAATAGATACAGGATAAATATAGGTTGATTTTCCAGGGATCAATTAAGAAATTTGATTGTTTTACATCAAAGTAAAATCTCCAGGAAGTTTACATCTGTTAACTGCAGGGAAAAAAACTGCCAGGGATGTCACTTTGTGTACATGATCAATGGGGGGTCAAAATCAACATGAGGTCGTAACCTTTGGCAAGGATTATATGGAGGATGTTGATTGATTACATAAGTGATTTATTTAAGATCAGATAAGGTGATAATGAAAGTTATTAATGTGATATGATATGATTGTTCTGTAACCTTTGGGGAAATAAATTTTTTATAGACTTATGACAATGTTAAAGATGACCACTCCTAAGAAATTTGTTAATCTTTATGATGGTGGACATGAAATTAAAGTAAAATGCCAGGACTATATAACAGATATGAGTCCCTGAAAATGTTTTAATTTTTTTTTCAGAAAATATCAAATAACATATAATATAAAATCTATGCTAGAATAAAATGGTTTCATCCAAACATCAACATACAATTGTACATGCTAAAAGAAAGAAATTCTTGGTATTTGGATCTTTTTGTGTTTTGTCACAATTTTTTTTTTTGGATGATGAGAAGTGCACCAATTAAGAAATATGTTTACTGTAAAATTATCAAGCTTTTTTATCAGATTAAAAATGCAACATTAAAGGGTCACTTAGATGATAAATTCAGTTAATATTCTTTATGGCAACCATGTCAATACTATCTTTCAATGATAAAGCTTATTGACATTTTGTAGTGGTTCCTGTGAGCACCAACTGTGCTCCTTTAATTGCAGGCCTATTGTTTTATTGTTATGAATCCCAGTTAATGGACAACTTCTATAACCTTACCATTAATTGTGGATTGGTTGAATTAAAAGTGGGAAAACCAGGATTAAACAAATGTAGGCATCATATTTGGTGAGTTTAATTCTGGTCTGCCTTTTTTTAATTACACCAATTAACAATTAGTTCAATAAATAGATAAAACAGATAAATGATGAATCTACATATGTAGGATTTTTACTTCTGTTTTCTAAGTATATTGAATAAATATACATATTTAATTTCGAATATGCAGTGTTAGAATTAATTTTTTTAATAACTTAAAAAACTGACTTGCCCCCCCCAAAATTTAACTTGCTCTCAAGTACTGCAGCATCGATCGACCCAATTTTCCCAATTGCCCAACGGGAAACCACAACTTGTTTTTTACTGGCACGATGGTTTCTTTAACTCTCACTGGCAAAAGGGCAAGCCCTTATTTCTAACCCTGATATGATGCCTATATTTATACCATTGAATGGACATTTTATACAGCAAATCAGGACAGTTGAAAATTTATACAATTCTTTTCTTCAAGGTTATCCTAAAACCAAAGTTTTTGACAAGAGGAGCAATTTCTCATTCCCAGTCGTAAATTTTCCCATCCTTGTTATGAACATTCCTTTGGCACCATCATCTAATAATTCATGTTTCTCAACTTGTGTTATTTATCTTTGTTTGCAGAGCGCCTCTGTGTAATGGTAAGCACCCCAAGTGCAGAAGGTCGTGGGTTTGATCTCTAGCCGCGTCAAACCAAAGACATTAAAATTGGTATTAGCTGCTTCTCCTCTAAGCATGCAGCATTTAGGAGTAAGAGCAAAGACTGGTTGGCCCAGAGTCAAAATAATGTGTCTGGGTAAAGTGACATGTCTTCCTGTGGACTGTTGCTTTCGTGAGCTAGCACGTTAAAAATCCGGCTCAGCGTGTCGGTCTAGTACAAAGCTGAGTTCATTCGTCATCACTCATCAACATGCTTTCATCCTTAATATGTATGAAATATTTCTCACTGGACGTTAAGCACCATTAAATCAATCAATCAATCTTTGGCTACAGCAATGTTTTAGATTTAAGTGAATATAATCTTTGCATTACTTGTACAAGCATATATCATGTCAAGGATTTCTTCTCAAAACATTTACTAAATTCTTTAAAAAATATAAAGAATGTGATAAAAGTTTGAATAAAGTTTTGCTGTACCAGTAGAAACTTGATTAAAACTGGGATATAATATCCTACCTTTTATGGAAGTTATGTTTACAAAGTTTGCATATTTCAAAAACACACTCCATTAGGACTAAATATATATATACATGTAAGGGTTAACTTTAAATGATAAGGAAAAGATATGTGGTAAATTTCAGAGAGAATGCACTCCAACCATGAGCAAAACAGAGGGATTTACAAATCTGGAGTTCTCCACTTGGTCTTCAACAAGGATTGAATACCACCCCTTGTGAAGAGCTCAAAAATATTTGATTTTTTAATGAGGTTCTCTTGTACCATCATTTATTTACTTTTCATTTATTTACTACAAACATGATAATTGATATTTTGTTGTAGATTTGTCATACATGTTGTCAGTACCTTTATTTTTGCATTGATGGTCTTGTTTTTTTGGAGTGGTAATAGTTAATTAAGGTTATATAGACTAACTCTGTCTGACATTGGAAGGAGAGAACTTGTTCAATATGCACCAGATTTCAAGTATAATTCCCAATCAATTAAAGAAAAAGTAATTTAATAGCCTTGAAAAGCAGATAATTTTAAATAAGAATATTATGTAATTATTATGAAATATTATATCCATAATAAATAACCTAACCAAAGTTTGACCTATGGTCATTTAAATTTCGACCATAATATAAATACATGTATAGGTATCATAAATTATTATTTATAGTGAACTGTGTCATGCCTTCAGGAAAATGTTTTTCATTGTAATAAGTTATTAGTTCATTTATTATACATATATCATATTATTGACCTGCTTTTACTGGCAATTTGAAAAAAAATAAATAGCCATTTATATTTAGAAATTTGACTGTTAAATTTTTCTTGTCAAAGATAATGTGAACACATGCGAGGGGGTGGACAGGGGGGCAAGAGCCTGGGAGAAGGGGGGACGGGAACCGGGAGTTAGGGGATAGGGAAAAGGGAGTTGGATGGGCTGGAATCAGGAGTGGGGAGGGTGGACATGAGGTCGGGAGCCCGGGAGAAAATGGCGGGAAGTGGGAGACGAGTGGTAGGGAAGAGGGAATTGGAGACCCCCCCTGTCCACCCCCTCACATGTAACAAAGTAACATTTCAGATCAGTAACTGTTTCTCACAACCTGGTGTAACCCCTGCTTTCTCTGTTGCCAATTTTATTTGAGACACCAATATAAAAAAAGAAAAATTTTGAATCATTACTATGCTCCTGTCCTGAATATGCATGAAATCTTTTCCACTCGACATTAAGCACAATTGAATGAATCGATCTCATTTTAACAAGTTATGTTTCAAGGCAAGACAAAAAAAAATATGATATATAAGACATCCCTGTAATGGTCAATTAGACCACACAAGATCCCAATTAGAAGCTGGAGAAAATAAGATCTGGTTTTCCAAAAGACCGTTAACAAGGTTGGAACCTTATTCCTAACAAGTTTAACAATGAGCTCTAGATCACCCCAACTAAATGACAACATTAAATGCCTAAATGTTGAAAAAAAATTTTAAAATGTAGGATTATCCAATAGCCACAACTCTCAACAAGCACATCCAAAATTCAGGATTAAGTTGGATCCAATAATTCCTATCTTTGTTTTCAAATTTCAGTCTGACTGAGGACATCACAATTTGATGTCAACATTATCAGTGCTTTGACTTTCTTATTTCTCAAATTTTAGCTCACCTGGCATAAAAGGCTATGTGAGCTATTCTCATCACTTGGCATCCGTCGTCCGTCCGTCAACATTTTACATTTTGAACTTCTTCTAGAGAACCACTGAATGGATTGAAACCAAACATGG
>JAULBM010007607.1:0-11789 GCA_032357055.1 Geukensia granosissima
CGTTTCATTTTGTTGGCCATGGTCTTGTTTGTCCTCGACTTAACGATTTCTGTCTGCCCCTTTGGTATCTTCGAATTCCTTTCAATATAGTTTAAGAATATATTGCTACGAATTAATTCGGACTCAAATATAAAACAAGAGTTCACGTCTCCGTCGTTTGTTAAAAAATATTATTTTCTCGTATCCCCACATATATTACTGATAAATTGATATATCCTTTTGCGGAATGATGACTATCTGGTCCTCATTTTAAACTTTTTGCCCCAACCAAAAATTCGGTAGAGCAACCATAGACAGCTAAGCCATTATACTTTGTAAATTGTTTGATTAGACAGCATAATGCCGTTTGATTTGAATTGTGGTATCGTAAATAATTTTTGAGCGGTTCTCTATCGAAATATTTTTTTGCGGAATTTCATGTGACTGTTAAATTACAGAAGCATTTCTATAGTTTGTTTAAAGATATTTTCCAAAGACACTTAAGTGATTGATCTAAAGGTATGAATGGGAGGCGGGGGAATCAAACATGTGTGCATTTTGTGGGGGAAAACTCAAAATTGAGGAGGGCTTGGTCTCCTTCAAGGTTGTGACCTTCCTTATTGATAAAAAAATATAAATAAGACTTCACTCCCGTTTTTTAATTGTGTGAATGCGCTCCCGGTTCTGTTTTTAGCATAGGGAATGTTTCTTAGTTATCATAACAAAAGTATAATTTTTCGATATTTGAAATTTACGAAAGCTAAAACTTTAAAATTAGAATTTAGGTCTGTAATTATATTGTTATGAAAAGACAAGGTGAACAGTTTAGGATTACTGAAGCTTCTGTCTAAAAACTGCATGAGTACTGATATAGTAACCAACAACGCAATTCTGATAGCATCGAAAATCGGAACTATTGAATATAATTTTTTTGCATCTGTTAGCGCATTTTTGGATATGATCTATTTATGAATAAAAATTTTCGCTACTAAAATTGGTTTGAGTACAAACGACAAATCTGATGAAGGCATATTTATTTGTGCTTACATAAATGTCATGTTGTTGAAGATATTTTAAATATGAATTGTATATTTACTAATGAAAATACATGTGTATGTGTTTGAGGGAATGTTTCTCCGATTATTTTCGTTACATCGTAAAATAATACGCTTACATTTATTTATATTCATATATTTACAGCGGAGGAAACAACAGAATGACCATTAATCTAACGACGTTAATTTAGATGTACAAAAAACGTGATTACTTTGTACTGTACATTTACTACATTATGTTCTTTGGATTTTCATGATTATACTTCAATATTTATTGTCTTTGTTGTACTACCACACCAGTAAATAGTTTCGATGATATTATCGGTGACGTCTAAAAAGACATTCGAATAAATAAGAATAACAGCATAATCAATATTTATTCTATACAGTAGCATCACGTTATCTCCTAATTCAAACTTCATGAACTATTTCATTCCACATGTGCAAGACGCGTAATGTAAAATATACTAAATATACTACATATACTCTGTTCAATACTCTGTAAATTAAAGTATATTTATATTACGTGTCTTGCAACTGGGCTTCAGTCAGCTCTTGGTCGTCCCAAGAAAAAGTAAAATGACGATGTCCCGTCATCATCATTACTAAATACAAAATTACCAATGCACTATCTGTCGTAGATTTTTCAGTGTCCTTGATAGACATTTTCGAATCATTTATGTTATACAATACACGTTTGAATATATGAAAATAAACACGATCCACATCATACATACATTAAAATTTATAAGCGTACTTTTGTATTTGTTAAATGTGGTTATTTCTATAAACCAGACAGCGCCCATTACAACAGTGACTCACCGAAAATAATATTCCAATGATTTTATTATCTTAATTTTTTAGTTTTAAGGGTGTAATATTAGTTTTTGATATTTGACTTGACCAATTAAGATATGTGAAGTTTAAGATTTAATTTAGTAAATATCTATATATTTTTCATTGATATTGAAAGATTCATCGCCCTTCCGCAACACATTTCATGTTATTTATATTTCGTTTGTTAAAGATAAAATGGTTTAAAAATAAAATTAAAAAGGTTATATTTATAACAGTCCATTATTATCTTTGAATGTTGTGCTCTTCAAACCTTTCTGCCGAATAATTTATACCAAAACTAATTTAAGTCAATAATTCGTTATTGTCCTTCATGCTATTGATAATTTCTAGTTTGTACATTTGCACAATACCTTGTTTCTTTGACTATAATTGATTTTTTACACTAAATCAAGTCGTAGGTATTCAGTCATATCTTAGCTTATGGGAACCAGTTATATTATCAGTTGTGTTTGGATCAGAAACAGCGAAATTCCGATGTGGGTATATCATGTTTTCTCTTGATATGTTTGCAATAATCTGCTTGCTATGAATTGACTTTAAAAGTAAATCTGATGCTGTTGGTTTTTATGTCGTTTTCTTGAACCACTGACCCAAAAGTGAGGGTTGAGCGCCAAAACCATTTTAAACCCACTTAATACTTCATGTTCATGCACATGTCCCAAGACAGAAACCTGTTTACTTCTTTTACATTGTATATTTATTTATAAGTATCATTACATTTTACTTTGGGGGCATTATACACATTGCCTTAAAGTGCGGATATTTGTCGGTAGACCAGTAAATTAAATTTAAAAAATGTTTAATAAACAAACTTTTCAATAATTACTCGGAAAATATACCTAACTGCGCATTGTTACACATGGAAAAATGTTATAGCATTCTTACTTTGATGATTCCGCATCAGGTGAATCGGTGTTCATGAAACTAGATGCTCTCAAGAGTCTGCATCGCTCACTTGGCAGAGACTCCTCACAAACACCTGCCAGGAAGAAAAGTTAAACTAACTTTTACTAGAGGACAATTGGCTCGGTAGTTTTACAAAAGAAGAGTGAATTTCCCTCAGAGTCCTATTTTTCAAACAGTTTTGCTGAGACAGGGATAAAATTTAATTTTGGAAGAACATTCCAACATTCCGTATATCACTATTTTTATATTGTAATATTTATGATCAACAAAGATCACATTTATTCTCTGATATAATTAATTTGGGTCTAAAGTCAAATATGAGTATTATACTATATTGATCTGCGTATCATGACTATAAATCCAATGTAACACAATTTTTATTAAATAATGTATTACGAACTTGTAAAAGAGATGTCACTTGACGTTTTATATCACAGACGGCAACAACCAATTTGTAATGCTGCTACACAATCTTTTTACATAAAAAACCTAACACGTCTATATTTGTTTAGCTATTATATATTATTCTTTAAAAATCTTACGTTATAATGTCATATATATTGTCATGTGTACAGAAATCATCATATGCAACGCAGAAGACATTAAGTAGTTGGGATAACATGTGTCTTATCAAATTGTCTTTGTTATTTGACAATAAAATCAGCATTCCAACAACGTTTGCCGAGTCATATGCTTCACTAACTTCTGGCAACAATCATGTTTTGCGGGTGAGAATGCCGGAAAAAATTTGTATAACATCATCTAAGGACAATTTCATCAAATTAAAGTTGGTAACAGTAGACTTATTTGTTAGACAAAAGACGATATTTTAAAAAGGTCGACCTTAAGTTTGGTTGTATTTGCCACAGTAGTTAACGTTTCTAACAAGATTTTTAAATGAAGCTCACCAAGAGTACTATGTAATTCAATGTTCGCCAGCAGCAGTCACCTTGATTTGTTGGACCGCTGAACAAATGTTTAGTTTCCATTTACTTAGTAGTTTCTGACAAGAAGAATTTTGCGTGAGTTTCATATAGGATCCCATGTTAAACATATTTCGGCTGTGTTAAGAATCTTGGTTGGCTGTCGGTTATGATAGAAGGCCAGGTAAAGACCATTCTGCCAAAGGTTTGTTGCAATCGTCTAAAAAGATTAAGAATAAATGATTTTTCAATTAATTGCCCATATGGTTCTTTGTTAAACAAGATGGGCTACGACGGACGCGAAGTGAAGGTAAAAGCTCAAATGGGATTTTTTGGCAAAGTGAGCGAAAGATGAAACCAGAAGCTTTCAGGAGCCTGTGATCGCTCACCTGGCTTAGAGTTACCGAATCACAGTTAATTGTGAACAAAGATTGAACACTTTACTTGATAATTGTCTGCTTGCTTTTCAGCATAATAGTTGTCCAATACTGGTTTCTGAAAAGAAGATGAAAATAAGAAAATACGAAAGTCCAATGTTACACTAAGTTTCCTCTTTGCGGCAATTTTGAATTTTCAATCGGCAAATGATTCACAACTTAACTACAGGACTATCTAACAATTATTCCTGCAAAGCAACAATTCCATCCACTTTGTAGTTTCTGACAAGAAGATATTTGAAACTTGGACCAATCAGAACACATAATTGGCCCTGGCAGCCATGTCGAATTTGGATCAGCAACAATATCACATATCTGGCAAAAGACCGACTGCTTAACATTTCTGCCAAGTCGTGTTGAAATCTGTGCAGTGTTTTCAGAGAAGAAAAAGAAAAAGTAAAATTCCCATAGGGTCCAATGGTAAACTAAGTTTCATCATGGCGACAATTTTGAATTTCCGATCGGCAAACGATTCACAAGTTAAGTACAGGGCTATCTAACAATAATTTCTGCAAAGTAACAATCCAATCCACTATGTAGTTTCTGTCAAGAAGATGTTTGAAACTTGGACCAATCAGAACGCATAATTGGCCCTGGCGGCCATGTTGAATTGGCTTGGCACCAATTTCACAAATCTGGCAAATGACAAACTGTTTAACATTTCTGCCAAGCTGTATTGAAATCTGTTCGGTGGGTTCAGAGAAGAAGTTGGAAATGTGAAATTCCCATAATGTTCAATGGTAAACTGAGTTTCGTCATGGCGGCCATTTTGAATTTCCGATTGGCAAGCGATTCACAAGTTAAGTACAGGACCAGTTAACAATCATTTCTGCAAAGTATCAATTCAATCCACTTTGGAGTTTCTGACAAGAAGATGTTGAAATTTGTACCAATCAGAACACATAATTTGCCCTTGCAGCCATGTTGAATTTCCGATCGGCACCAATTTCACAAATCTGGTAAGAGACTAACTGCTTAACAGTTCTGCCAAGTTTGGTTGAAATCGCTTCAGTGGTCTCAGAGAAGAAGATGAAAATGTGAAAAGTTAACTGACGACGACGACCACGAACGACGGACGCAAAGTGATGACAAAAGCTCAAATGGCCCTTAGGGCCAGGTGAGCTAAAAAATATAAAATAGACAGTTGATATCAATAAACTCGCCACATCTCAACAATTTGAAAGTCCAGAAGGATAATGCAATATCTGAAATTCTAAATATAAGTTTTTTTCACCTTAAGTTTCAGTTTCGAGATTTGAAACTAAATATTTTAAGTAAGAGAAGACGGTATTAATATCCTAAATGTTTTTGGCATCTGAAACAGCTTAATAAATGATATAGAGTTCGTATTAAGATTTTAGAATTGATTCTGACAATAAAATATTTTTGATAATACCGATTTGAATTTAGTTTGTAAATTATTATGTCTAATTTAAATTTAGTTTGTAAATTATTTTGTCTAATTTATTAGGTTGCCTGTTTTGAGTAACGGAGAATATAATTTCTCAAAATTGAATTCGCTTTTACCGCATTTGAGTCCGGTGATCAGGTTAGTGAACCGATGCGAACCAGTACTTTCAAAATAAAAATCCAATTTACACATGAATATATATATATATATACATATATATATGTATAATAAAATAGTGTTTCTTTTATTTAGCAATACAAATGTTTGAAAGAAATAGTTTATTTCTCTGAATAAAAGCAGCTTGACATCTTAAATAAATAGTTCAGTGTAGTGTTCTGTGTTCTATGTTTGATTTTCGTTTCTTTTTCTTAGCCATGGTCTTGTTTGTCGTCCGACTTAACGATTTCTGTCTGCCTCTTTGGTATCTTCGAATTCCTTTTAAAGACAATACTTTAACCCTGCGGGCGTCTGGTGTATTGTAAAAAGGCTGTTTTGTGGTCTCCTCCTGCAGATAGAACGTCTGCTAAAAGAATATCCGTTGCTTCGAACGGGATATATAAATACTCGTCCTCCTCTTCGCAAAGGTTGTTCTGGAGGAAAGGATAGGAACTATGCTCCGTTGAACTCTATCCAACCCCTAATTTTCCGGTTGCAGTCTATTATCCTCTCCCTGATCGTTCTCTTTCTCAGAGTCAAAGTCTACATATTGATCACTGTTCGTTAATTTGTTCTCGTCCGGAATATGGCTGAAATATTGACCGCTCGACGTTAACCATTCATCAGTCAATCAATCAAAATCTAATTTTATAAAAGTATGTGGGCCTAATTACACGTACATAAATCGGAAATCTAAACATGATATTATGAGTTGAGCAAATACATTAAACATAATTCCTTAAATTTCAACACTCGAATCTTAAACTTTGGATATTAAATCTCGCCTTTACAGTTTCGAGTTTCGTGATTGCAAATTTGTAATTTGGGATCCATCTGGGCTTTCGTACAAAAAGACTATTGTAGACATTCTAAATCGAATGTCGCCAAAAAGCCGTGGACAATTATGGAATAAGCCGCCCAAATTAAATTGAAAGTGTGAATAGCAAGTTAAATGACAAGCTAAATACAGAAATGCTACTAAATGAGACGATGAATTGATTCACGTATTTTATCCGTGAACAGATATTTGAAGTATATACCCAGACTTTAATTTAATCACTAAGTGATAAAGCAGATAATCGCATTTGATTGGCTTATCATATAATTTGATAAATTTTTAGGACATTTTAACTAGCCAGTCTTGTTTTGAAAGATCATCGTTTACTATGACATCCGACAAATGAAGCCATACAAAATAAAAATTTATCATAAGAGAAACGAATTTCAATTCTCATAGGAGCTGTGTATATCGCTTATATGAACTCTCGTTATTTACAATAATTATGAAATAAAAAATACAAAATAATAATAAACTCTACAGAGACTCGTTTAATATTAACTTTGAAATTAAATAACTTGAGTTGATAACCTGCGATATACAGTTTCCACTCGTTGTGAAACATATATTTATAAAACGGCATTATCAAATGACCACGAGTAAAGACACGGAACAGGCGCTTGCAACATTCCACAGATTTACATCGCAGTGGCGTTGTAGTTCCACCCACTATCGTCGTGGAAAATGTGAATAATTGTAACACCATTAACAAAGATAAGCAGGATATGACAAAAGGTATGAATACTCAAGCTGTATACATAAATTTCTCTTTGCAAAATAATTCTCTGGGACCGTGTTTAGAAACACTCTTATCTGAAGTATTCATATAATTACTATTTTCCTAAGAATAAAATCTAAATGGTATTCGTAAAGCATCTTTACTAAGAAACTCCCTGCAGCTAACCAAGTGAATAATATACAGTTCTTTCATCGGTAACGTATACAATTTAATAAAGTGTTACGATGACTTATTGCACTATAATAATTTCTCGTGCAAAATCTGCAGATTGAAACATATACACTTTGTTTTATAAGAAATATCCGCTGTTTAATAAACTAACACCAAGTTTAATGAACTATCACTAGGTATTCATTCCCCAAAGGATGCAAAATACAACGAAAAATGATGATTATCCACAAAGGACCATGGCCAACTTGGTGATGATTTAGTTCACTCCTATACTCACCGTTTGACTTGGTGTTATGTAGTGACATGTGTCTTATTAAACAAATTTGTGTCATCAAGTTTTGAAAAAAATTAAGCTGAATGAAGAAAAGTTCCCTTTTCAAATGCTTTAGCAATTGTTGCTTGATCAAACAGAATTTGAATATACCAAAGGGACAAATATAAATCATTATATTATTAGAAGATGAGACCGCTGCCAATAAAAACCAAAGACAAACATTTTAAGCACAATAAAACACTGAAAACTAAAGCAAAACTAAAACTAAAACCCAACAAAAATAGGAAGAGTTCAGGTGTTCCGGAAGGATAAGCAACTCCTGCTTCCTTAGTGGAACCCGTCGTGATACTAAGTAAACAAAGTCTTGTAAAGTCGCAATCGGTGTTAGTCACAAATGGTACAGCAACCGATTTGTTGTCACGACAGTGGGATCATATCTATTGTCGTTCGCGAATATTTCGTATCGTACAACCAAACCATGATAGCGACCGAAAAATTACCTGTTTAAAATACATACTTGCATAGAATTTTAAAGTCCAGTGTAGAACACCCAACTGAGATATCAAAAGTAAATAGTTTAAATAGAATTTTAAACAAACTAAAAGATAAAACGAAAACAAAAAGAACAAAGGCTCCACAAACTTTTATAAACCTTTATAAAACAGGAATGGGATCGGGTGCTCTAGAAGGGTAAGCAATCCTGTCTTCCGCGCATTATCCGTCGTGGAATCCTTAAACTCTAATCCGGGTTAACGTCAATCCGAGAAGAGGTCAACTTATTGCTGTATTTCCGGTAACAGGTCAATGATTAGTTGAGATACATTTATACCAAATAGATCAACCAATTCGTGATCGCCACCATAAATTTTAGGAGGGATGACTCCAACCTTAATTGGAGAGTATCGAAGCAACGGCGAAACATAAACCCCGCAGGCATAAGAAGCTGGAAAATTGCCACAAATATATAAGAAGTCATAATAGGACAGTTTAAATTATGCCGTTAGTCGTAAATCTTAGAACTAGTTTTTTTAGTTCGCTTGGATATATTTGGTCGAGATTTTCACTAAACGTAGGATTATTTAATGAAAAATATCTTCGATATAGCAAAGAGTGAAACTAAATGATTTTGCCAATTTATTTTTGTTATTTCACAGGAGTCCCTGAATGAATTCTGCTTCATACGAGTACAAAAACAAGTCAGCTAGAAGGGGCGCAAAATTTGTGCCCTTTGATATTCCAACGGTCTGTTGAAAAACTCGCCCATAAAATTCTACAAAAATTGTGTCAATCAAAATGTCCGACATTTCACCATCAATGTACAAATGTATCTGTTAGCAAAACAGTTTTCGTACAAAGTAAGACATCTTTTTAACTAAAACCAAATATTTATATCTTGGATTTCCATTTTGTTTAACAAAGCACTGCTATATAAATTTCTTAAAACAATTGAAACAATTGAAGTTGTAAATGTGGAATACGGGTATAAATGGTTAAAAGAAATAACATTTGAATACTTTTGAATTTGATATAATGTGTAATAACCACATTTGGTCCACACCGATTGAAAAGAATGATGATCATTTAAGAAATTAGAACCTTTGAAATGCATGTAATAGGCATGCCGTGATAATTATAAATATTTATAGCATTTTATATGCAGCTATAAACAAAGGGTTTACTTTTTGACATTTTAAATTAAAAGCAGTTCAGTTAATAAGTAAAAACACAAAGACTGCGGGGGAAAAGAAAGAGATTTATTGGTGGGGTTCGAATTCGTATCGAAACGAACGATTGTTCCAGAGTACCTTTACTGCACAAATTCACTGAACCGTCGATATGTAAATTTAAGAAATCTAAGGACAGCATCAAAAGATATTCAAAGATACCAAAGCGGCAGACAAAAATCGTTAAATCGGAAGACAGACAAGACCATGGCTAACAAAATAAAACGAAAGACAAACATAGAACACACGATACTTCACTGAAACTAAAGCTGGAGTTACTCGAACCCTACAAAAACCTGGGTGAGTTCAGGTGCTCCGGAAGGGTTAGAAACTCCTGCTCCACTAGTGGCACCCGTCGTGTTACTTAGTAGTCAAAACCGGTATATAGTCACAATCGATGTTAGTCACAACCGGTATAGGAATGGATTTGTATTCATGACAGTGGAAAGATATCCATTGTCATTTGTGAAATGGATATTTCGTACCGGTCAACCAAATCATGATTCCGGAGTAATTATGCTAATCTGTCCCTGAGAAACCCTTGGCTCAGTAGCTTTCTTGTCAGCTGCAACCCCCTTTCAATAAAATCCTGAAGCACAAGCCCTGCAGTGAAAATCAAAAGTCATCTCTCTTGTCGAAAAGTTTTGTTCTTAACCCGCCCTTACTTTCAATTTCTATGTGTAAGTCTAGGTAAGAAGCAGACCTTTTTGCTTCTGTAGTATCTTTGATTTCAACTTCAATGGGATAGATGCGGTCAACATAATCACCAAATTTAGAGTTATTCAGTGAAAGGACATCATCTATATAGCGGAACGTGCCCTAAGAATTAAGCCAACTCGTTCTCTTTTCTCTGTAGAAGGGTCTGTATGAAATCAGCTTCATACGAATAAAGGAGAAAATCGGCGAGAAGAGGTGCACAGTTTGTTGAAACATACGTCCGCCAAATATTACAAAAATGTTGTCAAGAAATCTAGCTTTCCGCAAATGTCATCTTCAGAGAACTTTTTGTTAGAATCAGAGGGGTTAATAATTTAAATATGTTTTGTAAAATTTTTGTAAAAAGTTGTGTTTTCGTTATTAAGGTCAGCGACAACCAAACTTGAACTTTTGTATACATTGGACAGGGATGGGGTAATTGTAATATGTAATTGTAATTGAGTGCAATTATTTACAAATTTTGATGTAATTAAAAGTAATGTGTAATTGCCCAAATTTTCAATTACTTGTAATTGTAATTTAATTAATTAATTATGAGAAAAGGTCTGTAGTTCCAATTACTTTTCAATTACAATCAATTACACACTGATGAATGGTAAATAAAAAATTTGTCCTTTTGAGACTTCTCAAAAAGCTTAGCTGACCTTTAAACAATATATTACGATGATTAAATTTTTTCCCAAAAATTGCATATGTATTTATACTGTCAAACGTGGACACTTTTCAAAATGCTGTTTCATTTTGTCCATTGTCTTTGTTTTTATCAAGATATTTTCCCTGTGTTTTACTGTAAAATGTATATAAAATTTTTATTAATATTTATGGGAATTGATTTTAACACATGATTATGAATTGACAATCAAAATATTATGGCGTCTAATCCTTTAGTTTGTCATATTTACAGCTTGTGTTTGTACTGATATGCAAGTTCTAATCAGTGCCTATAGTCTGTGGGCTAGGTGTGTCTACCGTGTACCCCCACCAGGACTCATCCTCACCAATTTTTTACATTCTGAATTATACTCTTTTCATATACTCGCGATCGGGGCTTACTATCTCTTCCTGTATATATATATCTAACGACGGGTCCATGTATCATCCTTTTGATGCGCGATATATAAATATAGTTTGTAGAAGAAGGTATTATCGTGTGCAGATTATTAGTTTGATAGTTTTCATTGTTTGATAAAACATTATATCAGTGGCTGTTATTAAGTTTTTACCTGGTATTCCATTGAAATGGGGCAGATTTAGTCCAAATAATTATGACGTCTTTTTCGGATCTTTGTTTTATTTTTTTTCTTGGCGATTCTTAATCGCAGGGATGAAAATAGAAAAAAAATCAAATATAAAAAATCATCCAAAGACGTCATTTGGACTAGGGTAGATTCATAATTTTAACATGCGAGATTTATTCATCTAAATCTAATCGTTGCGAATACAGATTCAAAATTTTGCTGTGTGCCAAAAAATTTCTGTCATAGGAATAAAACGTAACACCCGATTCTAGAGTTAAATGGTCATTTCCCAAATGTTAACTTTTTGAGCTAGAAAAATCCTGAAAATAACTTTATAAAAATAGGAGATGTGGCATGATTGTC
>JAULBM010007618.1:0-11788 GCA_032357055.1 Geukensia granosissima
AAATTGGAAAATTATTTCCATGGAAACAGTGATAATGCCCGATGACACTTTTATTAATAAGTATGAAATTATTTTCAGATGGAAGTATAAAACCCACTGATTTCAAATATATATACATGTATAAGGTTTGGATTTAGTATTATTTCCATACAACTAGCCATATTGAACATGGCTTACAATACAAAATAGAAGCTTAATGTTACATAGCCTAATTGGTAAGTGCAACCATAGGTCCGACGTCATTCATAAAACCGAACGACGTCTTGTTGTCATACATTGAAATGAAGTAGATCTTGTGTTAAATGATGTAAAATGTAAGATTTGCAGCTCGAGAATATGTTTTTTTAAATTCAAAATTACCGATAAAAAGAATATAGGACATTTTATATCTTGTAATGACTTTATCACGATAAGGTCAGTGCAGGATGCAAAATGTCCTATTTTCTATATTTATCAAAGGACTTTTGGCACGAGAAACACGACTGGTATCACTTGTATCATTGCTCCTGAGATTGACCCTGTTCTAGATGTAAGTTTTACTCTTACTTTTGCTTTTAGTTTTTTATTTTGTGGCTTTTTTCTTTTATATAGTATTTGAATCATGTATTTTTTGTTCTCGATTTTATAAACCCAATATTTTACGATTTTTACAATCTTACGTATTTAATTTTTAACCATTTTTACAGAGTTTCCCATTCATTACAAATTTATCAATCAGTTGCAGTTGTCAAGATACTGATGTTATTGCGAAAAAATATGTTTACTGGTTACAGGTCTAGCGTAAAATGCCGCAGTATTGAAATCTGTAAGGCCACTATAAATTTATTAATAGTTCTTCGGATTCTCTCGCTCCTCATATTATGGGTTCAAAATTTAAAAAACTTTACTCACTCCATTTTTTTCTCATTTTTTAGAAATTTTCATTCTTTTTCCTAAATATAATAATTAAAATATGCTCACTCTCTCCTAAAAAGTACAAAAAAGGGAAAAAACTTTAAACTGTTGTGTTTGCATCAGTTTTCGAGGTTGCGCTCCAGTATTTTGCCATTGCAGGAAATGTAAACAAAAAAATTCGCTCTTTCGCTCCTATTTTTATCACTAAAAATCCAAAGAACTAGAAATAAATTTGGAGTGGCCTTACGTATTTAATTTTAAAACGTTTTTACTGAAGATCCCATTCGTTACAAAATTATCAGTAAAATCAGTTGCAGTTGTCAAGCTACAGGTGTAATTTCGAAAAAAAATATGTTTACTGGTTACAGGTCTAGCGTACAATACCGCAGTCTTGAAATCTATATAAACAGGAACAACATTGTTTACTTACCGCAGGTACCTAAAAAGGAAAAAAACTTTCTTGTTATATGATGGACGATATCTATATTCGATATTTACAAATTTTAATTCATTTACTGTTGTTGCATTTATCTTAGGAAATATAATTCAAGGCTGGTAAGGATCATAACTTTCACGAACAATTATTTATTACTCAATCTTTCATTTTCAAAATTTAAACTACAATTAGTTTGTAATAAAATGGATATGATAAGTCAGCGAAGAACATATAAATAAAAACATATAATGATAATGATTGTATACTCAATAATACGATTAATAAAATTGAATGCAGGCTCAATACCAGTAACAAAAGTCCTACTTATATTGTTGGTTTTTTATCTTACCGTTAGGAGTGAGGGTAATTAGACCACCATTACTTGGTCTTACATTGGAAGGCTGATTAGCGCTACACCGACTTTGGGAATAACTCATCGTCACTGTACCAGTCAATGTGTCCTCCACAGCCTAATGTTAAAAATGAAATTGAAACTAAGGTCAATTTTACACAAACTACCTTCTAACACATAATTGATAGTCAACTGTGGTAAATACCCATGTGAGAGATCAGAAGTGCAAAGTCCAAAGACACATGACAAATTTGAAACACACTAAAAGATAAAACGAAAACAAAATGAATAAAGGCTTGGAACTCCTTTACAAAAGAGGGGCGGGATCAAGCGCTCTGGAAGGGTAAGTAGGTTTCCCGTCGTGGAATCCTTAAAGTCTAATCCGGGTAAATGTCAATCCGAGATGAGGTCAAATTATTTTTCTATTACCGGTAACAGGTCCATAACTAGTTGAGGTACACTGATACCATATGGATACACCAATTCGTGATGGCTATCATAAAATTTGAGGAGGGACGACTTCAAACTTGATTAGCTGTTTCCTTGTTGTAGTATTTTATGCGACAACAGCAATGCTCTCTTCAGAAAATCCTGATATTTGGAACAGGCAAGAAAGTATCGAATCAACTGCGAAACTTACACCCAATAGGCAGGGGACGCAGGAATATTGCAACATAACTATGGGAAGTTTACAATAAGAAAGTTGAAGTCATCCCAATTGCCTTTAATCTTAGAAACAAGTTTTCCATCTTGGTCAATTTCGAGATATAAGAATGAGGCATATTTTTTTAATCTGTGGTCTCCTTAATTTCTAGTTCGCTGAGATATGTTTGGTCGAGAGGTTCACTGAACGTAGGATTATTCAATGCCAAAACATCATCGATATAGCGAAATGTAGAATTGAACGATCTGGCCAATTTCCTTTTTCAATTTCTCGAAAGTCCCTGAATAAATTCTGCTTTATACGAATACCAAAAAATTCGGCTAGTAGGGGCGCACAATTTGTGCCCACTGGAATGCCAACGGTCTATTGAAAAACTCGCCTTCCAAATTTTACAAAGAACAGTCAGAAAGTCCCGCATTGTCACTGTATTTATTAGCACAAGCAGTGTGTTCTCTTACAAAGTAAGATATCTTTATACCTAAAACAACCAAATATTTATATCTTGGATTTCCATTTTGTTTAACAAAACACTGATGTATCAATTTCTTAAGACTGTCTTTAAGTTGTGAATGTGGAATCGTGGTATAAAGGGTAGAAAAGTCAAACGTTTGAATACTAGTACACAATTTTAAAGAAACGTTTGCTTCAAGTTAAATAAAATTGCGTGTCGTATCGCGTTTTTAAAAGGACAACTACAAAATTGCGACTTAGAATACCGTGCTGATGCGGTTGATGTTTAAAGTATAAAGGGACAGGAACTGCTCACCCTTCCGAACCACTGAGTTCACCTAAGGTTTTAAGTATAGTCCACTTGTTCATTGTGGTATGTGTTACATTCCGTCTTGTTCACGTTGTCGAGATTGCTGTGTCTGTTGGTTTATTCCTCTTTGTCTGCTCTTCGGTTTTCATTCGCTTCCTCTTGCAAATCACATTTTGAATATTTTTCTTATAATAGATATAATAGATATTACTAGCCATAGTAAAGGCAATAGTAACATCACCGGAAGAAAAAAAATATTTGTTTCAGCTGCCGAAATAAAAATAAAAAATAGTCAGCAACCATCCTGAAATTTTGATGATCAATTTAACATTGCAATATATTTATGAATAAAGTTTAATTGTCTTACAATGCAGGTAAACCTGAATGTTGTTAATTTATTCACATTCGTATCAAAGTTGTACATTGAAGCATACAGTGTTCCCGATCCGCCATCAATACTTGCCACACATCCTATGCTTCCACCGTCTGAAATAAAAATTGACGTTTCTTTTGTAATATGACATTTAAATCACTTCATGCAATTACACTGATGCCATTTCTGGTGGATTTTCAGTGACCAAATACTGTGTATATATACAAATGCGAAAACCATCAAAAATTGTATAAATTACAAACATCTACAGGTTGCCCCAAGCCTGCAGTAATGACACATATCCACACCCTAAAGCAAGCAAACAAAAACCCCAAACAGAAAATGTGCAAATATTTAAATGTAACAACACTCGGCAAAAAACTATACAATGTAAAAACATAAAAACAACGACATCATGATATAAGCAATCGAAGCTAGTATCCTGTGACCATATAAGTTCGATATATAACGTCTTTTTGACTCGCTTTTAACCTCTCTAATAAGTTTTGCCAAAACAATATTTAACATTATGATTAAAAAAGAAAATGTTTACAAAAAACCTCAAGCAAGCAATATTTTTTACCTTATCACAGGAAGCGTATTAAAACAAAGCATTTAAACAATCGTAACTACTCGGCTATTTCCACTTTGCTTAGACGAATATTTACGATTGAGCATTTAAAATACGTTTGAAGCAAACTGGAAAGAGTTACCAAAGGGTTACCAAAGAGTAACCGGTTATGACTTTATGTCGTATATATTAAGTATCTTCATTCACATTATCTTACCGCTGGTAAATTGTTATTCCTTAAGGGAAAATGTGCGAATACATCGGATAGTGGACTTATAATCCAAAAGAGAAACGCAGTGCGAATACCATGCTGTGGATTATCAGTCCCTGAGGGTAACAATGATAGGATCCCACTACTGGTGGATTGTAGGTATCACAGTTAAGAACATAACTGACAGAGTAATCACTTTTTTCTTCCCCGAAATCTTATTATTACTATAAAAACGAGATAAAAGTAATTTGCTTACTTGAATAAGCTATCGTATCACTACACTTGGTATAGTCAAAATCCATTTGTTGTCGGCCTGGACAAACTGAGACAAAACTATCTGCTGTACACCGTTCTCCCGATCCTTTATCGAAAGTGTAAGTAAAGTTTCTGTGCAAAGGATCAGGACAGTTTACCAAAGCAGATGGTGCTGAACCTAAAATGTAACAAATAAATATCTCATATGGTAAAAAAAAATTTCAACATCCCGGCTTTAATGGAAAATCCTATCAGTTATTTTGATATCATTAATAAGAAGATATCTTTGTAACTCCAGTTGAGAATGTGAGAGATCAAAAGTGCATAGTCCAAAGAGACAAAACGAATTTGAAACGATCCAAAAGACAAAACGAAAAGTAAAGGAACAAAAGTTTGGAATCCACGAACTCCTTTACAAACCAGGAGTAGGTCAGGTGCCCATGAAGGATAAGCATCACCCGTCGTAGTTTGAGTAATGTAAAAATTGGTGTCAAATCAGGATGTCAAAATCAGGAGTAAATGCTGATTCAAAACCAAAACATATGATGGTTTGTTAGCCTTGATTTTTTTATCAAGCCACCCTAATTTCTATGATACAAACATTTTTTTAAGGCCAATTCCCCTAACTTGTTACTAAAATTCGTTATTGCAGGTATGATCGAGGAAAAAAACATAATTTTTTGTGACAAAAGTAAACAAAACTTAAAATAAACAGGTTTGATTTTATTTTAATGCCAACTAAAACCGTCCCGTTTAAAAACTTGTGATGAAAATTAATCAAGAGAACATAGCAATTTACTCACAGAGATGGACAAAATTTATTTTTTATGATTTGTTGGTTATTTTGTTTAATTGAAAAATATTCATCCTAAAACAACACATAGCTTTATCAAAAGTAATTCAAAGATACCAAAGTGACAATCAGAAATCGTTAAGTCAGCACACACACAAGACCATGGCCATCAAAATGAAACGAAAGACAAACATAGAACACGCAACAATACACTAAAATCTACAGCTGGAGTAACAGGAACCCTACGAAAAACCAGGGTGTGTTCAGGTGCTTCAAAAGTATAAGCAACCCCTGCTCCAATAGTGGCAACCGTCATGTTACTCAGTAGACAAAGCTATTGCATAGTCACAATTGATATTAGTCACAGTCGGTATAGTAACTGATTTGAAGTCACGACAGTGGGAAGATATCTATTGTCATTTAAGAAATGAATATTTCGTACCGGTCAACCAAATCATGATGGCAACCGACAAATTTGCAGAGTAATGACTCTAATCTTTCCCTAAGAAACCCTTGCTCAGTTGCTTTCTGGTCAGCTGCAACCCTGAATCAATTAAATCATGATAGGATGCACATACCCTGGAGTAGAGTATAAATAAAGTATATAACACAATTACCGAACAAATCAAAGTCCATAAGACATACGGCAAAATAGGTATCACACCACCGGAAAGTTGGTAACCGCAATGGTCCTGATTTGGTACATGCATTTCAAAAGAAATGGTGGGATAAATCTAGGTTTTACGGCGCGACAAACCTCCCGCTTCCATTATAAACTGAGAAATTTACACTCCGTATGCAAGTGCAGCTGGAATGTTGCTAGAGATGAACAGAAAGTTAACACTAGGAAAATCAAAGTCATCTCTCTTGTCGTAAAGTTATATTCTTAACCCGCCCTTTCTGTCAATTTCTAGATGTAAGTCTAGGTAAGAAGCAGACTTTTTTGCTTCTGTAGTATCTTTGATTTCAAGTTCAATTTGATGGATGCGGTCAACATAGTTACAAAATTTAAAGTTATTCAGGGAAAGGGCATCATCTATATAGCGGAACGTGAAACTAAATGATTGAGCCAATTTTTTCTTTTTTTTTCTGTAAAGAGGTTCTGTATGAAGTCAGCTTCTTACGAATAAAGGAATAAATCGGATAGAATGGGTCAGATTTCGTCCCCATCGGCACGCCGACAGTCTGTTGAAAAACACGTTCGCCAAACAAATATTGTATCTGTGTTCGCCATCTTTTTTAACAAAACAGGAGTGAACTAAAGCTTTTAATTTTCTTTAGTTTTGAATGTGATGTGGGATAGTAGTATACAGGTGAAAAAAAATCTTTTTTATGCTATTACAAGAGGAATGGACTTGATTTGAGACATTTTAACAGATCTTTGGAATTTTTTAGAATCCACATTTGATTCACGTCACCTCTAGAATGGCTTGTTTAACAGTAACTCTGGAGCCCGTTTTTTAATGCTGATAGGATAACTCTCAGTAACTCGGATAAAAGTTTTGTGGAGCATTTGGCAGACCCTGCAATGCAACGTTGCTTGTAAGGACACTTATGAACCTTTAGAATCCAGTAAAGTGAAGGAAGATCAAATTCTTTCTTCTTAGTTGAAATTGAAGAAGACAAAACTGACCGATGATTGTCAAGGGTTGGGTTGCCAAATGAAGTGTCAATACCTAGTTTGTTTATCAACTAACGCTTGGAGATACTCCACAGTGACTGGTTTCCATTAAATTCAATTTAGTTCAAGAAGAACTGTCTACAAATAGTTTTATCTAACCAGTTGCTCGCTTATCGTTTGTTGATGTAGCTTCAATACAAACTCGCAAATAGAAGAGAAGAAATTACATTCACAATTTGTCACAACAGATGCTATGTACCATGCAATTGCCATTAACTATTGCACAATTCTCCAAATACTTATCAAGTTCAATGTTCAATTTTATACAAAACGGCAGCTGTCTTCATATAACAAGGAACATAAATGGAAGTGATATGAAATTCTGACATTTTATTATTGGTTCTACAATTTGACCGTTCCCATCACCGAAAATTATAATATTTGAAGTTATTAAATTTCTAGATATGCATTTATAACTTCTATAAAGCTTTGAAATGTTAAATGAGTTGTATGCTCTTATTTAATTTTGGCTCTGGAATGCATATTGTAAAGACACAGTTTACATCTTTTACATGGGGACAAACTGTGCACCCCTTCTCGCCGATTTCTTCTTTTATTCGTATGAAGCTGACTTCATACAGAGCCTTCAACAGAGAAAGGAGAAAAAGTTTGCTCAATCTTTTGGTCTCACTTCCGCTATATAGATGATATCAATTCACTGAATAACTCTAAATTTGGTGAGTATATTGACCGCTTCTATTCCATTGAACTTGAAATCAAAGATACTACAGAAACAGAAAGGTCTGCTTCATACTTAGACTAACTCCTAGAGATTGACAGGAAGGACGGATTAAAACCAAAACTTTACGACAAGAGTGATGACTTTGATTTTCCCATTGTAAAATTTCCGTTCATGTCTAGCAACATTCCAGCCGCACTTGCATACGGAGTGTATATTTCTCAGTTGATACGCTACTCCAGTGCTTGTGCTTCACATTGGGATTTTATTAATAGAGGGTTGCAGCTGACAAGAAAGATGCTGAGCCAAGGGTTTTCAGGGAAAGATTACAGTCATCGCTCTGGAAGTTTTTCGGTCGCCATCATGATTTGGTTGACCGGTGAAAAATATCCATTTGACAAATGACAATGAATATCTTTCCACTGTCGTGAATACAAATCACAATTCCTATACCGGTTGTCACTAACATCGATTGTGGTTATACACTAGCTTTGTCTAATGAGTAACACGACGGGTGCCTCTAGTGGAACAGGAGCTGGTTACCCTTCCGGAGCACCTGAACTCACCCTGGTTTTTGAAGGCTTTGTGTTATTCCAGCTTTAGTTTTCAGTGCTGTGTGTTCAATTTTTGTCTTTCGTTTCATTTTAGTACTGTATATCTTATTTTGATTCCATTTTAGTAAGTGTAATCATGTTCTCGCCACGATATGGCTGCAATACTGCCGACGAGGCGTAAAACACCAATCAATCAATCAATCAATCATTTTGTTTGCCATGGTCGTGTCTGTCTTCCGACTTAACTATTTCTATCTGCCTCTTTCGTATCTTCGAATTCCTTATACAGTTTTATAAAGAAAATCCTAGAAAAATATCTTCAAATCTCGAAAAATACTTGTTCTCTTTTTGTAAATTTATTGCTGCAAACAGAAGATAAGTTCTTCTATAAACTAGAATTAAGTTCAAAGTACGCTGAATGAACATAAAATTACAAAGTTCATGTGGATTGCGTTTTTCTGGCATATATTCCATATTCATTCTTTTAAATTTATCATGGAGCTTTTTTCTTTGTACTGTGTTGAGGTCATAAAAGGCTTTCTGTGGTTAAGTTGTATGCTCTTATTTACTTTCGGGTACTGGAATATATATTGGAAAGACACAGATAACATATTTACAACATTGTTAAGTCCAGTGTAGAATACCTATGCGAGAGATCAAAAGTGCATAGTCCAAAGAGGCAAGACAAATTCAAAACAAACTAAAAAATAAAACGTTATATTTTTAGTCCGTTTCAAGTAACTTGATCCGATCAATCTTACAACAAAATTACTGTAAATGAAAAGGACGACCTTCCACCTGCACGTTTTTCCCTGCTTTCCATTGTTTGGTCCCGAGCTTACCTGATGAAGATAATTCCAAGAAAGCGCTTTGTACTAAGTGAAATGTAAGCATTTGCAATCGTTGTTTTTCTATTTTTGTCAGCAGTCTGTCTGATAAAAGAGGGAAAGGCAAAGCGCTTTCTTAAAAACTTGTTTCGTGCCCCACGAAAATCTAGTTAACGTAAGTCAACTGCTCGACACGAACACATTTTCCTATTTTGGCACCCAGTGTGCCTGATGACGGTTAATCCAGTAAATATGTTGATTGTGTCTTTCTGGCATATATTTCATATTTTTTTCTTTTAAATATAAACCCACATTTTGTCTGTGATTAATTTGATGTGCAATATTTAATATGTTTTTTCAGTTGTTGCTGTATCATTTTAACAAAACCAATGAATCTTAAATTCGTTCAAAATCGATTTTTACAAATGCAATAATTTTGTTATAAAAGAAGATCTACGTCAAAATATATTTTTGATAAAACTATGATTTTTAACTTATTGTTTCCAATTACCACACAGCTTATTTTGACAGAAAATTTAAAAATGCATCTATGAGAAGTTATGGGAATTTTTTTGTATTTGTGAGTCTGCATTTTCGGCATTTTTTGTATTTATCATGAAAAAACTGTTTTAAGTAGCATTCTATTGCCATTTGAGTATTACCCTTCATAATAAAGAAGAGACATTCTATTGGAAGAGTTTGAAATTTGCAAAATACCGGTTTATTTTTGTTTATATTTTAACAAAAAGCACAACATATTTCTTTTAGGTCAACAAAATATCAGTCTTTGTAACTTATTGTTTTTTTTTTTGTCATACACTTCATATAATGTCATTTTATTTTACAGACCTTCTTTAACCATACTAACGAATTCTGCTGCAGACGGCGTCTCCGAACAAATAGATGTTAGAACTCCGGGTGTTGATGTGGTTGCGTAAACTGAGATTCTTTCGTTTGAAAACAGGATGTTTGTGGCTATAAAACATCAAGATTGTTGAATTAAAAAAAACTAACATTCAATAGATATATCAATAAAAATATGACTTAGAAATGTTTCATTGATATATTATAATTTTAAAAATCTTGATCATTGGATTCATGAATTAAAAATGGATTTTTATTCTAAAAAGTTTCGTTGTTTTTACACATTTCTACAACAGTTGTGATAAATCTCTCAAACTTTAATCGAATACACGACTATTGAAATATTGGAGATCTGAAAAAGACTTAAGAGGATTTAACAGAGAGCAAACTCAACACAACATGACAACGTATAAAATATTACGTACTACTACAAAATTTTTAAACACTCACGTGAATGCATGTAAAAGTAATAGCTATTTGTATTAACAGCAGTGAGAACCATACAAATGTAAGCATATGATTGTTGGCTTGAAACGGTTAACAGTTCTGAGCTGCAAAAACATATTTATGCATGTTACTAGTTCATACTATGAGTTAAAATATAGATTTCAGTTCAAACGAAAGTTTTTCCCTTAAACTTAATTTATGTTTCTTTCCGTCAAAAACAAATCAAAAGAAGAGTACTCTACAACCAATAACTTGATAATTGATCGGCACATTGGGATTTGTTTCCTTTATGTCCAGTTTTGTTTTCAAGCTTCGACGGACATAACTTTATTTGGCTCAAAGAGACAAGTATGTCAATTAATTTTAAAAAAATGCTTAATTTTTAAAATGTTTATATCTTTAAAGCAAAATCTTGTTTTACTTCAGCATAAGAAAGACCTCGAAATGTTGGCTTACTTGTACCATAAACCATTTCTCTCGTTTGAAGGAAGTTGTTGGTACAATATTGGTGTATCCTTTCTGTTTTATTTTATTTATGGTATCTGGTGTTTTGGGGATTTCTTATTGTCATATTAATTGTTCATGTGGTATGTTTCCCTTTTCATGTCAGTAGATTATTTATTCTATTTTAGGTATGTACTAAATAAAAGTGTTACAAATTAATAAATGATTCACAAATTAAATCAAATGAACCTTATGTTGATGAGGTTCATAATGTATGCAATATGGACAAAAATTCAAAAACAGGACAACAGTTCATACAAGATTTAGTTTTAGCACCTACCGTAAAATTATATACGGAGATGTTTGATCATTCAGACACGTCCAGTTTGTTGACGTTTTCGCATTTATGTTGAACAAATGTTCTCCTAATGTCAGATAACTGCTGGAGACAGTTATTGTTCCAAAAGCATTACTTGTCCATGTTCCTTGAAACCCACTCTCAAAAGTACAAGAACCATTAACTACAATCACAATATCAGCAAGTGCTAAATTAGAATTAATATTTATTGGTAATGAAAAATCTTGCAATAAATGAAATTGAAACTTTAGAAATATATGAAATGTAACATTGGTTTGTTGTCAGAACTTTACAACTTGCTTTCATTAGCACTAATGTTGAAAGACTTGTCGCTACAGATCATAAAAATGGAATTGCATACCATTTTGTTTAGTCATCACGATTTATGACGAGTCAGGACTAGATGTTTACAAACGATATTAGTATACTAGTCAAAAAAAAAAGAAACGTTACACTGATTTCATGTTGAATAATTTATCAGATAACACACTTATTTGATTAGAATTATTAAATATTACTAGACTTAATTTCAATAAAGATAAAAATGGTAACAAAACAGATTAAATATCGATTGTGTCCGTGCACGAGCAGAGGAACGTAAAAGAGTAGAAAAACGAGAGTCCTG
>JAULBM010007629.1:0-11788 GCA_032357055.1 Geukensia granosissima
TTTGACTACTGAGTAACACGACGGGTGCCACTAGTGGAGCAGGAGTTGCTTACCCTTCCGGAGCACATGAACTCACCATTGGAATTTGTAGGGTTCGTGTTACTCCAGCTTAAGTATTCAGTGTAGTGTTGTGTGTTCTATGTTTTTTCGTTTCATTTTGTTGGTCATGGTCTTGTCTGTCTCCCGATTTAACGATTTCTGTCTGCCACTTTGGTATCTTCGAATTCCTTTTGAAAAGTTGAAAACCTGAAATGACCATTGCAACTTTTTCATTGCTTAAGACTTACTTGTAGTTCCTGTGGTAGTTGTAGAAGTTTTAACAGTAGTATCAGTTGAGGTAGAAGTCGTATCAGCAGTAGTAACAGAAGAAGTTTTAACAGTAGTAGAAGTTGAGGTAAAAGTCGTATCAGCAGTAGTAACAGAAGAAGTAGTAACAGTAGTAGTAGTTGAGATAGACGAAGTATCAGCAGTAGTAACAGTAGTAGTAGGTGAGTTGGTTGTAGTATCAGCTACAACGACATATAAAGTTATTCCTGTACTGGTACTTTCACCGACAAGATTCGAAGCAACACAAAAATATTCTCCGGCGTCTTCCAGCTGAATGTTTGTTATTGTCAAAGATGGACTAGGTATGGCAGCAATCGAAAACCTAGCATCTGTTGAAGTAATTTTTGAATTGACACCATTGACATTTTTCAGCCAAAAAAGGTTAAGGACATCTGGCACTGCTACAACTGAACAATGTAATACGACTGTGTCTGTTACATTTCCCGAGAGTGATGATTGTGACGTAGTAATCTGGGGTGAATCTATAAAATTAAAACAGTATTAGTTTAAGACGCTTAGAAATTTTTTTTCTATTTTTCAAATCATTTTAAAACCATTGCATCTTCAGAAATGAAGGGCTGTTTTAAGCAAACACTTGAGCACGGTCGCCTTTTCTTATTATTGTTTGTAAACTTAGATTCTTAAGTTTGGGGCTTAATTGTTATATTAACATAAACGTTTTTGTAGTAAGTTACTGGATTGTGAGCTTTTTTTAGATCAAAGTTTTTCTAAGGCTTGGCCACAGTTGTATTTTTCTTTGTTTTGCGTCCGCGTGCTGGTAGGTTTTGTTGTTACTGAGATAAAAAAAACACACACACACACGAATTGTTCAGAAAATTATTAGTTGAAAAAGAAGCTGAATTTTTTTATTCATACATAAAATAATCGCTGATATTAAATTTAACATGTTTTTATCGATATACAGTTTGTCAAATTAAATTATTGCAAAAATAGATCTCAACTTTAATCAATTGATTTAGCTTGTGTGACAAATATATCCCAAAGGGGGTGTTGTTTATTCTTTGTGTGTGTTTTTTGTCGTGGCTGGCTGCTAGGTTTCAAAAATTTGACTGGACGCAAAAACAAAAAAACAAGACACGGCGTTATTTACAATTTGTTAAGAATCATGTCAATTCATCGATGTGAGATGAGGGAAACATAAAGCTACATCAATTAAAGATTTTTGGTAGTTACAAAGAGTAAGAGCATGACGAAGCACGTCTCAAATATTACTTGTATTTTAATTTTAGGTGAAAAAATGGGTATCGTTTTGCATAATCGTTTAAAGTACAGAATTCATAACAAATGTTTGCAAAAGAGATGTTAAATCTGTACAATGACCTCATTCCTTTGAGTAACACTCCCCAGTTTTTTTTTCGGTCTCTGACTGTACTTATAAACTAGAGCAACCAATTTATTTCAGATTAGGATGTTAAACACTAGAATATCACCCCACAACTTGCTGAGAATGGGCACCCTGGTCTAGACGACCTATACTCTAAGTCAAGCTTTTGTGGAGTGCGATTTTCGAGCTAAATTAAATTATAAGCGCGTTTCCGCCCTTGTACTTTTTAAATCAAAATTAAGAATTGTTCCATGATAAATGATTTACGGTTCACACTGGGCAATTCCGAAGGTTTACATACTCTGCCTCAGAATTTCTCTACGTAGATATAACGTTGAGGGCTGGCTATCTACGTTTTTGGCGGGTGCGCTAATGGTCGGCCTAGATAAACTTATTTAAAAAATTGACCAAAAAATAAAAAGGAATAGGTATGTGGTGAATGTCTTTTAATCGGACCCTTTCTCGCGATTCATATTAGTATGTTATCTTTAAAAAATTTCATTCAGGCTCGCCTCTTAATATTTTTTATCATAGTTTGATTAAATAATTATTACAAATTGTACAACCGGCAATCAAAATGGCTAATTTTCACTCTGGCATAAAATATGATGATAAATTTATTTTAGAAAAAAAGATCTCACCACAGATAGGACCCCATCTGTAACAGCGACTTTAATACTTGTTGTTCGACGGTAACCTTTTCAAGGACAAAAATCGAACAGATCTAAGTCCAGTGTAGAATACCCATGCGAGAGATCAAAAGTGCATTGTCCAACGAGACAAGACAAACTTGAATCAAACCAAAAGATAAAACGTAAACGGAAGGAACAAAAGCTTGGAAACCACTCCTTTGTAAAAAAAAGGAGTGAGATCAGGTGTTCATGAAGGATAAGCATCCCCTATCTTGCGATCAACGGCCGTCGTGGAAATACGGGTTTACGTCAATCCGAGAAGAGGTCAACTTATTTTTGTATTACCGGTAACAGGTCCATAACTAGTTTAGATACACAGAAACCATATGGATCAACCAATTCGTGACGGAGACCATAAAATTTTAGTAGGGACTACTTGATTGGATGTATCCTTTTTGTAATAATTTATGCAACAACAGCTATTTTCTCTTCAGAAAATCATGATACTTGGAACAGGCATTATATCATATTTCACATCATTTGTGTATAATATTCTTGAAAGAAATATTTAAATTTGACAAATTAAATATCTTTGGATATGTTTTATATGTCATAACCGTCAATAATAGTCATATTACTGTATACAACGTAAGTAAAAATACAAATGAATAATAAAGAAATAGGATATGTGCTATGATTGTCTATGCGACGGCCGCCCAAAAGAGCATAAATTAGAGACGTCAACAGGTAACATTAAGTACATCAAAAATTGAACAAAAATCTACACTTTAGGGTAAGCTGTAAAAGACTCGAATCAAGGTTGAGATAGGCAGATTGGCACAAAGCTTGGATGACACCAAATATATACGGCGCCTATCCTAGGACCATTCCACCTTGGTTTAACCTCAATAGTCAGTTTTGGTTCGGTAAGCTAAGGACCTGTTTTGGCACAATGTGACTTGAGTATTATCTTTTTTACTTTCGTTTTGAATTAGTTTTTGCTTCATTTGGACTATTCATTTTGAATCTCACTCATTCCTGACTTGAATCACCGATTGCGAATATACACTATATACATGTATCTACTGAATAACAAGACGGGTCCACTAGTGGAGGTGGAGTTGCTAACCTTCCCAGAGCACCTGAACTGACCCTAGTTTTCGTAAGATTCGTATAACTTTAGTATTAGATTTCAGTGTAGTGTTGTGTGTACAATGTTTGTCTTTCGGTGTTTTTTTTTTGACACAGTCTTTTCTGTCTTTTGATTTAACGATTACTGTGTGCCTTTTTGGTATCTTCGAAGTCTTTTGAATCACTAGTATGCACTTAATTGTAGAATGACATTGCGTTAGTATTGTAAAATTTTAGGATACCAAATATCACCAAAACAATTAGATAAACAATTCAGAGCGCACAAGATGTCTATTATTAATAAAATGATCAAAACTAACGTATAGCAATCTGAAAAACTGGGGCATCAGTTTGTCTTTTCTAAAAGACCAATCTCTGCTTTTAATTCAACGCTACATGTACAAATAATTGACATGAAAAGTCCCGAGTAATCGATTACAAATTAAGTGTTCAATACTCGGTCCTATCGAGTGATACTCGAATATTCGAGTACTCATTGACATCCCTAAAAATAACACAAAAAATAAAGGAAAGACGTCATTTTGGCACCCCTATGGTTGACGCAATAAGCATAGACATACATTGTGGGGGTGCCAACACGAAGTCTTGGTAAAATAAAATGAGAAATCAAAAACGTTTTAACAAAACATCATTTAAAATGCTACGTACTGAAAAACAAAGAATATGTCATTTTAACATTAGATCTGTTTCTCTTTTATCCCATACATATGTCATAAGTGTGTTCAGTACAGAACTAGCAGACTCCTAATAATAAATTATGTCGTAGAAGGCAAACCAACAATTACGAATGCAAATGATAATCTTTTATTTTGTAAAACTTACCTCCTATAACATTTAATGATATCATGCCAAAAGCCTTCAAGGATAGCTCACTTGTGACCACACAACTGTAATTTCCTTTATGAGCAAAGTTAACATCACTTATAGTTAATATAATATCTCCAGGCAAATTTGAAATATCAAGAAAAACGGTTTCATTAGAGACAGTTCTCCACAATGCCTCAGTAATTGTAAATTGACTTTCGGAAATTGTGCATTTTAATGTTATATTATCTCCGTATATGACATCATAAACGGAAAATTCTGGAGCGACAACTGGTGCGGCTACAATTCAGAGAAAAAAGGATTAAAAGTATACTAGTATACAAGTGATAATTTTGTTATACGTAATTTTTGAATATTTGCTTTTCAATTTGTACCTGTACTAGTTGTGACTTACTTTTTTCTTTGATTATTGAGATACATGATGAGTGGCACTAGTGAAGCCAAAGTTGATTACTCGTCAGGAACACCTGAACTGGCTCTCATTTGCATAAGGATGAATTGAATTGAAGCTTTAGTTTATGGTGTAGTGTTTTGTGAACTCAGGTTTTATTTCGTTTTTTTTTTGTTTGCCTGTTTGTATACTCTTTTGTTATCTTCATTTTTCCCAGTTTTATTGTTTAGTACTCTTGCTAACGAATTCTCCTATTCCGTTATTATGGTTTTTTTATTGCATAATCAGCTTATAAAGGCCTAACACCTTAGTTTGTCGAGGTTAATAATTAAATATGCGTTTTTATCATCAATAAAAGATACCCAAGTTCAAATGGAATATAAATTAAAAGTTATACTAAACTCACAGTCACAAACAGTAAAATCTACTGGCGACTCTGTTGATGGAGCTGTACATGTAGCTAAAAGAAAACAACCAGTTAATAACAGTGACATTACATAAATATATATAGTATAATTTGTCACTAGTGGAACAGAAGTTGCTTACCCTTCCTGATCACCTGATCTTACTCCTGCTTTTAAGGGTTCATGTCTCCTTCGTTGTCATATTTCTTTTAGAAGTTTACTTGTCTGTCCTCTGATAAAAAAGGTTCTCACCTTACAGGTATTCAAAATATGTCTAAGAGAATTTACATTTATCGATAGATCACATCATTAGTCATGTCTAGGGGTTGGACAAAGGACATCAACAAACAATATGATACATGCACAACCATGAATCCCACGAGAGTGTCACTTGTGCAGCGGTACTGAAAACTTTAAAGGAGTTAATGTCCTTGAAATAAAATTTTCACAGAATCTTTAACTTATAATGCAATTATGCACCCGATATTTTGATATTTTGTTTCTTAAGATACTTTGGACTTCACATCGCAAACCCATTGACATGTTATGCGAAATCCAAAAGTCTCTCTGAAATTTACCTTAATCTTTTCATTTGTATAGTTGCTACACACGAGTGGGTAAGGGTATTATTAAGAGTTTTAATGTCATTTCAGAAAAATACTTAAGTTTGTAATGCATACCATAGCTTGCAAAGACACTAACTCGTGTGATGTCTGTCATTACGGGGAGTTCGTCTGAAAAAGATATTTTTTTAATTTCTAAGTTAAAAAAATTAGAGTGTCAAGCTGTCAAGAAAGTTAATCTCTAATTTAAAAAATGTCCGAAAACAGAACGTTTTACGTAGAACAAGAGAAAATATAACCGAATTATAATGAATAATTGAATTATATCTAGATCTGACATTTAAAAAAATTTCTGAACTTTTAGTTTTTAATCTGTTTAGAAACCAGCATGTCTGACTTTAAAAGGTTGAAAATTAGTATTTTTTAGTTTTTCAGAGTATAGTTTATTGTGAAACAAAAATATTATTACATTAATTTAAGTGTAAAAAGCTAATATTTGCTCACTATTCAGATCATATCCAGTATAGTTCACAATTATCCGAGCGTCAGAGCCGACGGTTGGGTTAAGAAATCCGGCATAAAGAAGTGTGCCTGTATCATCGGAAAATTTATACTCAAACCCGTCACTTGTACTGTAAGAAAAAAGCAAAGATGTAAGGAAATGGTCTTTTCTATTCGTTTCACTCGTGGCACCAAGTTTATTTTGGTGATAAAGCTTGTAATGTGTTTCCTGAACAACCATTTTACACACCAGAATTTTTTTGTACCAAGCAGTTAAAGAGATAAATTTTACATTATATCTAAATAAAAGCAAGTTATACGACTCACAACAGAGAAATATTTTACTTATATGACAGTGGATATTTATATTCATCCAGGGACTCCTGCGAAGAAACAAAAAAGAAATTAGCCAAATCTTTTAATTTTACTTTTCGCTATATCGATGATGTTTTGTCATTGAAGTAACCAAATATATCTCTTCGAAATTAAAGATACCACAGACTCAAACAAATCTGCTTCATATCTTTATTTAATCTTCCAAATAGACCTAGAGGGTAAACTCGTTTCTAAGAGTTGCGACAAACGCGATGACTTCAGCTTGCCCATTGATAACTGCCCATATTTATGTGCAACATTCCTGCTCCCCTGCCTACAGGCAGTATGTGTCTCAGTTGATTCGATGCTCTCGTACCTCTTCCAGCTATCAGGATTTCTGAAGGAACATTGCTGTTGAGCGTAAATAACTAAAACAAGGATATGTCCAATCAAGGTTGAAGTCGTTCCTCCTTAGATTTTATGGTCGTCAGCATAAATTGGTTGACCTCTTAATCCGGACAAGAGTAAAAGTATACCACGACACCGTCGCGCGCGAGACAGAGGATGCTTTCTCTTTCAAAGCACCTGATCTCACTCCTGGTTTGAGGATTTTGTGGAGTCCAAGCCTTCTTTTTGTTTCCTTTGTTATCATTTGGTTTGTTTGGAATTTTTCTTGTCTTTGGAATATGCACTATTGATCATCTATATCAAAATATTCAAGTTGATAAGGCAAGTAGAAAGACATGATACCATTAATACTACACTGTTGAAATATTCATGGACAGTAGTATACAAAAAGGAATTCGAAGATACCAAAGGGGCAGAAGATACAAAAGATTGAGACGGCCATATTGGTGAAATTTATTATCAGAGTTTATTTCTTATATTCTATAAAATAAGGCAGTTATAAAATAAAATCTCGCAAACAAATACATTACTTAACGGAGCATAGCATTCAGAGTGACATTTGTTTTTATAACTTGTATGGTATTCATTAGAGGTTACTCTTTAAAACGTACATATAGCATATCGAAATTTACTTACCCTATTTATCCGACATTGGTAAACCTGTATTATAAAACACCGTCAATCCTATCCTTACCATTTGATATTCATACACTTAGAACTGAAGCGCAAGCCGTAAATTCAAAATAAACTCAAATACACAGACTGATAAGTTTGAGCAGATCGAGAATAAATGTGATGCGGTAAATAGCATCATTAAACCATGGGTTTGCTTCTCCAAAGTTTATAATTGCATAGATACTCTAAATTCTAAATTGGTTGATTGTTGGTTGCTTAACGTCCAGTTGCAAATATTTCATGCATATTCAGGACAAGAACAAATTCAACAATTAGTAATATCGAAAAGAGATGGGATGGGGCACAAACAGGGCAACGGTTTATGACTACCTCTGGAAAAAGGCAGTGATGGGTAGGGAAGAAAAATTTAGCCTTTTGTAGCGGCAATATCCTGCTCTTTTGGACGCGAAGTAAATGCAAGACTGAAGAGTCTGAAAAAATCGAAGATGGGCAATACCTGCCCTTAAATGTCGAAGCATGAGGAATAATCTGATATTAAAGGGTTTAGCATATAGACCAGACAAGAACTGTGGACAGAAGCTAAGGAACTTAATATCAGATGAAATTGATACAATAGAGTATACCGAGATAAGTAATGTTCATTGTTTTGGAAACGTTGGTAGAAACGGGGCACGTCTTATTATGACAAGTCTCCTTTACCACTAGCAGCTTAGCTTGGTATTGGAAAATGCCACCTAATACTTTATTTGATGAATTTTTGTTTGTATTTTTTCCCTAATATTATGTATTTGTATTTAGTAGATTGTGCAGGCTATTGTAGTGAACATGAAGACTATAGGACTTTTAATATTTTGGCTTGACACCTGCCAAAAAAATTTTTTGTTTACTAAAAATTTTTTTACTTCATTTTATTGGATTAAAATGTTTGACTGGTTATTGCAACTCGCCGTCCCAAAGAATTGGGTCTTTTGTCTTATTAAGCCCAGTAAAGAAAATAAATGTCTCATTTCCGGTTGAATTTGTGAATAAAGAACAATCTAAGTTGCAAAGTTAAAATTTATTCGGCGAAGTATGCAAAAATTATTTTGTTGTCACAAAAAGACAAAAAAGGTGCAAAAAAGTGTTTTATTCTTTCGTAAATGTTTATTTTTTAATGTAATCTGAAAGCGACTTATTATTTACGTTGAAAACGTAACGACATTTGTGACACGTCCTAGCTTTGGCTAGTAACGATTTACCCCACTGCAAGTAACCCGAATTATCCAGTCGTTATATTCCGCTCACTATCGATCGCTACATTAACGCCTGAATGCATTCACCTCTAAAATCCTCCAACCCTAAAATGATCACGCGCAAAGCAATATTGGCGCTAAAAGAAGGAGGAGCTATCAATGTTTACTATCAATGTTAAATGGAGCGTTCAGCGACTTGTGTACATTGTACACACGTTTTTGTTCCAACGACAGATTTGATAGAATCCACTTGCTTACTTTTGAAATTAAATGAGTATTTAAGCCTGGATAAATTTTAAAGCGTCGGCGACATCCATTTGTAAACATTCGAAAATTGATTTGCACAGACTCTGTAACTAGAAAGCGCTGATCGGTAACCTTATCCACAGGGCAGCTGAAGGATTATTAGCGATTTCCATCATTGGTGCGTTCAAGCCCTCGAAAGGTGGAGAAAATCGGAGACGGTGAGGGCTTGAATTATTCGAGTTACACTGCCAGAAGCCTTTTCAATTTTTTTGTTTACGCGGGAAACAGAAGCATTTCCGTTAAAACATGATCGGATGAAATTGACGTAAATTTCAGTTATATGTTACCGCATTTTAAATCATTTAAGAATAAAACTTCACTGAAAAAACCACGCAGTAGAAAAAAAAATAGGTTTTTATCTTTAAATGGTGCATAGAACGTCAGCAATGTGTTATGACGTAGTAAGTGTTTATATTGTGACGTTCAAAAGTTCAGAAAATTCAACAGTAAAAATGCATCTTTATTTAAAATTGTTCTGTTTTCTGCAGTTCCGCATAGAATACAGGGCGTATCCGGTGACAAAATGGCTTGGGGCAGCGGTTATAGGCTGAGGTACGAACGTTGACCGCTGTTTGGAGCTTGTGATCTTCATTGATAAATTGGCCGCATTCCATTGTGTGACGTCGGCGATTGTTTTTTTTCGGTTGACAGTGTAGCAGATTTATACGCCGCAAGTAGACGCATGTCATCAACCTCCACACAAGGAAACAAGCTCGCAAGCTCGTCAATATTAATTATCCACGGAGTCTGAAAGCGGAGCGGATATGACCCTGAAACGGAGGATGGCATGTCATTTGCCAACTGAACCAATAATTTCTGTAATCCGGCCAGTTCACAATGGATTTTATCAGCCAGTACACTTCAAAGGAAAGCGGCTCAAATTACCGATAATATTGAAATAACGTGCCTTCCTGGTTAACCTTGTGGCTCCCATTCCTTCATACACACTGTTGTAAATAGTTTTTGTACTTTTGGTATTTTTTCTGATATACATGAAAAAAGCTATTTATGACAAAAACCATCATCGCTGATTTTTCCATATTGCCAAAAACTACTTCCCTGGTACCAAAAGACTATTTCCTTGGCACCTTTTAGCTAGGTCATATTTAGCGGAAAATTTTGATATGAATTTTATGTACAAAGTGTCCATGACGTAATTCTAAATCCAAACTTTGCCATAACAATTACGCGACGTCATAAGTGAGCAGTGGTGACGGCGACAACGTCATTGTAAATAAAACCCGCAATTCGAAGTGAAACACACAACAGTAATACTGGAATGAAGAAAACCTTAATTCATAAAAAGGCACTGCAACCTGAGAGCCAAATAGGTAGACACTACTTACCTCCAAAACTCCTAATCTTAGTCTTTGAAACATTGAGGTTCAGAATATACTAGGTGAATTGAAAACGAGTCCTTCGGTATTTAATTTATTCTTGTAACTTCCTTTGCTTCATATTGAAACACGTTTTTTTTCATTCTGTCGTTGATGACAAAATAAGGATGAGAGAAAAAAAATCAGCAGTTACGGGTTTATGTAATGAAATTACCTAATCATGGAACACCGATGTCTCAGTACTCTAAAAATAAACCCCAAATCAGGGGCACAGCGACATAGGATTGTTCTCCGATGTTCTGACTGGCCGGAATTACGTTATTCTTAATTTCACACATACCGATAGCTGGAATGTTTGTCTTTATTTCACACTCACCAATAGCTGGAATTAATTTCACACTTAACGATAGCTAGAATTATGTTTGTCTCAATTTCTCACTTACAGCTAGCTGGAATGATGTTTGTCTCTATTTTATATCGAGTAGTAGTCAGGTTGTTTTGATTGATTGGTGTTTTACGCCACGTCGGCAGTATTTCAGCCATATCGTGGCGATAGTCATGTGGTAAATACCAACAAATATAATGCTAACTAAAGTTACATGACATGAAAGAATTTTGAGGGACAAAATGGACTATTTGGTTATCGAACCGAAACTATATGGTAGGTTGTTATCTGGCTTTCCAATTTTGATATTGAAACAAATGATTCAATATTTAAATTCAGGGGGAAGCACGCGCAGTCCATATTTTTATACATTGCAACATGATTGGTTTAAATGACGAATGATAGACGCAATATAAGAATATTTTGTTTTTTTTATCTCTTATTCGTTTTTGGAAGCTGGAAACAGTAAGCGTTCTATAGACTCTTGAATTGTCCTCCTGTTAAATTTATATATTATTTTTATTGTTTTTTGTACTAACATTTGTTTTTTTTTTGCTTTTCATTTAACATTTAAACAGTTCTTTAGTCGAGGCGATAAGAGCTCGTGAAAAGGATTGGAATTCCACCGTTGACGAAGGCCTCAGACCTGCAGGCAGGCTTTTGCAAGGGGTGTCGTTACATCGAAACGCGAGTTAGGGAGTCTGGGCTCGCAAAAGTTCTTAGAAACTTTCTGGTATTTGATACAAAATCCTGCAGTCTGGCAATTTCCAGACACTTTGATGGTCTCTCTTTAAACAAAATATCGACTTTAATAGTCACTGTTAAATCATAACATCGATTTTAAAAGTGCTTGTTTGATTTCAAAAGAAGAGGGGGTTTCTCTCGGGCAACTCCGTCTAACCATGAATTATAATTCTATACGGATATAGAAGTATAATATATTTTAATCATACAAAGGAATTCGAAGATACCAAAGGGGCAGACAGAAATCGTTAAGTCGAAAGACAGACAAGACCATGGCCAACAAAA
>JAULBM010007650.1:0-11787 GCA_032357055.1 Geukensia granosissima
ATTAGTGGGGACAAACCTTATTTTGTTAATAACCACTCTGATTCTATCAAATAGTACTATGAAAATGGCATTTGCAGAATGCTAATTTTCTTGATTGAAAACATTTTGCAATTTTTGGCGGACGTGTGTTTCAACAGACTGTCGGCATTCCAATGGGGACAATCTGTGTACCCCTTCTCGCCGATTTATTCCTTTATTCGTATGAAGCTGACTTCGTATAGAGCCTTCTACAGAGAAAAGACAAAAAGTTGGCTCAATCTTTTGGTTTCATGTTCCGCTATAAAGATGATGTCCTTTCACCAAACAACTCTAAATTCGGTGACTATGTTGACCCCATCTATCACATTGAACTTGAAATCAAAGATACTACAGAAACAGAAAGGTCTGCTTCTTTATAAGACTTACACCTAGAAATTGACAGTAAGGCGGGTTAGGAACAAAACTTTACGACAAGACAGATGACTTTGATTTTCCGATCGTAAACTTTCCGTTCATGTCCAGCCGCACCTGCATACGGAGTGTATGTTTCTCAGTTTATACGCTAATCCAGGGCCCTTGCTTCCTATCAGGATTTAATTGATAGAGGCTTGCTGCTTACAAGAAAGCTCCTGAGCCAATGGTTTCTCAGGGAAAGATTAGAGTCATCACTCCGGAAGTTTTTTGATCGCCATCATAATTTGGTTGACCTTTACAAAATATCCATTTCACAAATGACAATGGATATCTTCCCACTATCATGAATACAAATCCGTTTCTTTACCGGTTGTGACTTCTTAAAACATCGATTGTGACTATACACCGGCTTTGACTACTGAGTAACACGACGGGTTCACTAGTGGAGCAGGAGTTGCTTACCCTTCCGGAGCACCTGAACTCACCCTGGTTTTTTGTAGAGTTCGTGTGAATCCAGCTTTAGTTTTCAGTTTAGTGTTGTGTGTTTCTTTCGCTTTATTTTGTTGGCCTTGGTCTTGTCTGTCCTCCTATTTAACGATTTGTGTCTGCCTCTTTTGTATCTTCGAATTCCTTCTACTTAAATGTAGGAAAACCTTTAAATTACTTAAAAGGGATAAAAATACAAAGGTATTGATATAAAACTAGGAGATGTGGCATGATTGTCCATAAGACAGCCATCCACCAAATGACAGTGGAATATATAAACTTCTACATGTTCCATTACGGCTTTCAATAATGAACCAGAGTTGTTCACAATACGATCTTGTGGTCTTTGACCTTCGTTTTGCCAAACACCGTGTTCTATCAATGCATTTTATCATGTTTATTGAAAAAATATTTTTCTGTGGAAAAGTTTATCCAGTGTCACTATAAATAGATTTAATGTTGCTGAATTTAAATATTTAAGTTGAATTTAAATATTTGATATGTTATTATGTATTATTTGCACCAGCAGAAACCTCCAAATCTTCATTGGATTGCTAATAAGGAAATTTGACAGAAATATGAAATTTGTTAATCAGTCATTTTTTTCAGATTCAGGCCCTTATTCAGGACAACAATTGTGTTAACATAATAATTTATGCTTTACATTAGAATAAAAAAGTTATTCACATTAATTAAAGCAAAGTTTATTGTAAGTTTTCGACACGTGGCTTGCATTTTGGCAACCCAATAAAACATACGGGAAGGGGTACTATTTTCATGATTTGTTAAAATCTTTTTATGAATATCATAATGGGCTCATTCAATGCCTTGTTTATTATTTTAGTTCATTAATATCAATATATGCCTTATACGCACTAAAATGTCATGAATAAATTAAATATCGAAAAAATGAGGAAAGTCTGCAATATTCAAAATGGATATTGTGATTGTGAACAGTATTAATTTGATAAAGGTACTGTGTTTTCTTCTACTTCTTCGATACTACATAAAAAGGGAAGGACTGCTTCATAACTCGACTTACACCTAGAAAATTGATAGTAAGGGCGGATTGAAAACCTAACTTTACGACAAGAGACATGACTTTGATTTCCCCATTGTAGACTTTCCGGTCATGTGAAGCAACATACGGAGAATATTTCTCAGTTGGTACGCTACTACTCCGGGGCATGCGCTTCCCATCATGCTTTTATATATAGCGGGTTCCTACTGATAAGAAATCTATACTGAACCAATTATTTCTCTCGAAAAGAGGTACGGAACATCCATTTGACAAATGACAATGAACATCTTCCCACAGTCGTGACTACTAATCTACCCTATACCGACTTTGATCGATTGTGACTAAACAGAGACTTCCCACTAGTGAAGCAGGAGCTGCTTGCCCTTTCTGAGTTCGCCCTAGTTTTTGAAAGGTTTGTTAGCTTAAGTTTTCTGTGAAGTGTTGTGTTAACTATGTTTGTCTTTCGTTTCATTATGTTTGCCATGGTATGGTCTGTCTTCTGACTTAAAGATTTCTCTGTCCTATGGTAACTTGGAAATCTTTTACACTGTTGGGCCAGTGGTTCGGTGCCATTCCCAGATTTTGTTCTTGATATTAAATTTTATTGACTGTCCCGCTTTCTTACTTGCATGTCTCATACAGGCTAGGGAAATATATTGTAACAGGGTTCAATTTTCGTGTATATTAGACTTAGTTTATCCCCGATTTCTCCCGTTTCCAGTTTGTTTTTTAATGCCGCATCGATGATTTCGCCATTTGAGATGTTTACGTCAAGTGCAGAAGTGTGACTCAATGACATGGTTGAACTAAAGCTTTCTGAACCAATTAATAAATCCTAATTTTGCACACCCTTAATTCTCATGTCAACAATGGTCTGTGGACAAGTAGTAGAAAAATATCAGAGTTCTCAGTGTAAAAAAAGACCGCGACCAGGACATGAATACCGTTGAACCATATACATACCAGCTGCAGTCGACACAATCCATTGATACTTTGTTTACCTTTTATGACAGTCAGTCGACCTTATAATTACACCCACAACTTTTTACTACGACATTTTCCGTGGACAATAAGAGGTCGATCCGTGCTCATTTTGCAAGTCGTTCATTGGGTTTAATATTTATAATAATTAATATTTAACTTGCAGTGCTGCATAAATTATATTGTTGAAAGTAATTTTAATCGTGATTTTTTGTTTTGTAAGTTGTAAGTCGATATGTCAGGGTCTTAATTAGCTACCCTACCAATTGTTTACCTTGGTCGCGCTACCACCAGTGTAAATTCTCTGTGACCAGGCTTAGGATACAGAAACATTTGGGCACCAGCTGCAAATCATCGATCACGGCGACAATATTCATAAATACCTTTTTAAATAAATAGCTAAATTCGAAAAAATATCACTTGGGTTATAAACCCCCCCCCCACATTACTAATGCGTTCCAAAATTTTTAATGTTAAAATTTTTTCATTAAGAATATTTTATGGTTGAATAGAGATGTATGGGGTGCACGGTGGGATAATCCAGCCCACCCCTACTAGTTCAATACTTTCAGCTATTTTAGTTTTTGGATACTTGTATGATGGACTCCACGTTCCAAACGAGTTTACATATAACATAAAAATGCTAGTGAGTAAATCTTGTTCTGGTATTCGCTAGACACGTCATTCTTTACTTAGAGATAGTATCCGGAATATGAGCCGATATTCCGGCATCCATATTGTGTGCTTCCCTTACTAAAAAATTTAAAACGGAAGAGTAATTGACTGCTGATTCACACACAAAAGATTTATTAATTCAACAATCACAATATTTACCCCAAACCACAGACTTTGTCATGTCTGTTTTCTTAATTTGAATAAGTATTATATTAATCTCATTCATATTCCATAATTTAAGTCATCTTCACATTTCTACAAAAAGGGCTGGCGACATTATGTTTTTTCAGACCATTTTCTTCATTCTTACAAGCAGACTGATTTTGATAAGGGATTATGTTCCTAAAGTTTACAGACCTGCAAGAAAGAATACACTATCCAAACTGAACTGAGACAAAACATAATTACTACACTTGATCGTATTCTACTGAAATGGTTCGTCAGTTAGGATATTTATCACTGTTTCCCCCTCTTGCAAATTTGCCTATCGTTAAAAAATGTCTGTAAAGAACATCATAACCTCGGGGATATTTTTCTAACATTGTCTCTTTTTTTAATCAGGTTAATTTTTGTTGAAATTTATGGAGTTTGTTGTTTCGGTGAACTGTCCGTTTTGGATCAAAAGACAAGGGACGATTAGGCAACATTTTTACCCTAACATTTTTCTCAAATTTAAGTGTTCCAAATGAAGTAACTCACAGATAAACAAAAAAGAATGTGTTTTAAAAAAGGCATTGATTTCACAATGAAACCTGTTATACATCGTGCTCCCATAGCACCAAAAATGTTGTCCATTTCCCTAATTTATAACAAAAGCGCATTGTATGAAATATCCATTTCACAAATGTCAATATTAAAGGATATCTTCCCACTGTCGTGAATACAAATCCGTTCCTATACCGTTTGTGACTAACATCGACTGTGTCTATACACCAGCTTTTTCTACCGAGTAACACGACGGGTGCCATTAGTGGAGCAGGAGTTGCTTACCCTTTCGGTGCACTTAAACTGACCCTAGTTTTTGTAGGTTTCGTGTTACTCCGCTTTAGTTTTCAGTGTAGTTTTGTGTGTTCTATGTTTGTCTTTCGTTTCATTTTGTTGGCCATGGTCTTGTCTGTTTTCCTCCTATGATATCTTCGCATTCCTTTTAATGAGTTTTCAGTACAGAGATTAAAGAGCGCATCCGTGTTAAATTAAATTATTTCCATTTGGTGTGTATAACGTTAAAATAAGAAACATAAACAAATATTAAGAATAAACACCGATGAGCTTTTTTTGACAAAAACTGGGAAAAGACGTTTTAATTTTCAACCTTCTCAAACAATCAAACTTCGCACGACATGCCCTATAGCGATAGCACCATCTGCCACCTGCACGACACTATCGCTGTCGATGGTTTGCTGGCACAACCTCTGGAAACCGTTGTCAGAGACCCGAAATATGTGCCTTACCTTTTTTTTATTATTATCAGAAATAATTCTATGGTATAGCGCGTATAATTCAGATTGTTAGGGAACAAGTTGTTATTAAGTGGAGGTGTATCTTTTTAAAAGTGCTAATAAAACTATTTTAATCGTTTAAATAATGATTTAAAGATTTTTAAGCATTTTGGAATTTTGCAATTTTTCGGTTTTAAGAAAAACCTCATAATTGTTCGGTAGCTAAAAATTCGCTAGTTTGAATTATCTTGGAGTATCCACCATCTTGTAAAAACAAACCTATCAAAGTGATACATGTAGATGTAAACATTCAAATCTTTTGTGGTAAATATGGTAATATAATTTGTATGCCCTAAAATTTAAGTCTTCAAATATAAACAAGAGTTGCTTCCGCTTCCGGAGCATCTGAGCTCACCCTAGTTTTTGTGACACCAAACAGGATGGTCATTCTTCTGAATGCCGCTGTCAGAGCTCCTCAAGCATGATTTTTTTTCAAAACTATAAAATCTTGTAAATGTGATAGTGTTTTTGTATTTTGACCCGGGTTAATATATAGCATATCTGTATGTTATTCTTTAAAACATCGTAAGTTCTTTGAAAAAGGCACTGATTAATAATAAATAAATAATAAGTCATCTTTTGTAATACCCGGTGGTTTGTATGTAAATATGTATAGCTCACGGGCAATTAAACAAATTAACAAGAAATAAACGTTTACTCATTCATTTATTTTTAATTTTGCAACGTCCGTTTTAAAATTCTTGGAGCTAAACTTAATGTTTTTATTTTTTTCAACTAACTTATCTTCAAATTATTTATAAGCTTTGCTTATTTCGGTTCTTCGTTAGAATTTCTTTTGTCCTTATTTTCGTCCGCTGGTGGATAGTTGATCATCGGCCCCACTCTGTTGGCTTGTAATTTAATGTAATTTTCCCGTTCATCATTTTTCTTGTAAAGATCACTAAAATTTCCTGCAATAACTGCTATAGGCATTGCTAGAAGCAGTAAACCACACATCGTACATGTGGCTCCAACCAGTCTTCCGAATGGCCCAATCGGATACATGTCACCGTATCCTACTGTCGTCATGGTAACAACTGCCCACCATAATCCTTCTAGCATATTTTGGAATGTTTCCGGTTCTCTTAATTCAGCATAATATATCATATTAGCAAATACCCACGCAATGATCAAAAAAGTAATTAAAAGTAAGAACAATGCTTTCAAACTCGCTTTAACCGCTAAAAACAGTATTCGCAGACTATCATATTGCTTTGCCACTCTGAAAAACTTGAGGAGTCGAAGCACTTGTAGAAAAGTGCAAACTAGAAAGAAGTTCGTCAAGCGCATATTATCTAGCATTTCATCCATTCGGTTACTGTTAATAATACCAAAACGTATCCACATTGTCGTATTCAAAACCAAATCTAAAATATTCAGCCATTCCAAAAAGAACTTCAATTTTGATGGACACACTATAAAACGCATCAGACTTTCGCATGTGAACAAAACGCAAATACACAAATTCAAATTGAAAAGCCAATCCGGTTCTACAGTTGTAGTAAACAGGACTTCTTTTGGATTGTCTGGGTTGATCCATGAATCCAACTGTCTGATAGATATATACCGCATTAAGACTGTAATGTTTCTCGTCTCAATACGAATGTTTGGATGACTCGATAAGCAAGGTATTGTAGCAGAAACAAGAACTACTGCTAGATACAGAAACAGGAACAACTATAAAAGACAATGATTAATAAAAATATTCAAATTAAACATCAAAATTGTAAAAATGTGGTTAAAACGAAATAAACTTATTCAACCAAATAGTTGACATTATTCTTTGCATGTGTTTATCTCCTGGTGGAATTTTGATGTACCGGATTAGCTAGGGAAATACGATACGGTTTGTTTCGAAAGAACGTGTCGTTTAGTACAACCTTTGTTCTCTATTAAATATGAAATAATTGCACTTTGACCCTGTTTGGGGTATTATATCACTTTCAACAATCTATCAGTTATATATCATGACGACCAGCTTTATTTAGTGTAAGCATATTGTATTTGTTTTAAACAAAAGGGATAGGACACATGTTTTGCCAACTTATATGGTCTTCTCCCAGATACATTATAATTTATTACAAATAACTGTTTGATTGATTGAATGGTGCATAGGGAAAAAATCAAGTTGTACGGACTAACATTAGGACCATAATATGAACCGATGACCTAATATGGACTGTGTTTTGCTTTGGTAATTTCTGGGAGTCCGTACATCGTGTTATGGATTTTATGTGATACAAATCAAGTATAGTTCAGACTCCTACCGTAGTGAGGATATATTGCATATTGATAACTACAGGTTAATATGAATCAACTACAAAAAACAACTAACACAGCATGGCGAGCCTAAATTTTTTATTCGTTTTAGGACAAAAGAGATTGAAGATACCCATCAGGCAAACAAAATTGTTACTCGAATGTCAGGCAATATATACATATAATAAATCAAGGAGGGATTAAGCACACAATAAAATAAAGACTGTGGGAATAGAACCTGATGAAATGATTAGCGAGCTCAGGTTTTCTGGAAGGTATGCAGTTCATTTCAGACAGGTGACGCACCGGAGTTACTTATATTCCATATTGATGGGTAGTAATATTCAATAATAACAGAATGTGGGTGATTAAGGTAAACGGAATTGTGGGTTAACAAGGTTAATTCGTGGTTACATTGTACTACAAGGATCGGGAGCACAAATACGTCGTCATTGTAATTGAGTCCTCTGTAAATTGTAAATCATGCGTTTGTTTGAACACAAAATCACACTTTATATAAAAAACTTTTTATACAGCGAAGTTTTAATTGTATATACCAGACATATCTTTCATGGAGCATACGGTTAGAGATGTTATATTACCATTTTTAAAGATAAGTATGTCATAAAGCATTATGAATAGTATTTCTATAATATATAATGAAGTAGTCTGCATTACTGCTCTATGATAGAACACAGAGTGGCTTAATAACATACCTTTGCCCGTATAGAAGATGAAGGTTCATCTATAATTAACCAAATCCTATGCCGTAATTTACCAAACCAGTCAATATTCTCTGGTAATAGCACTGGTTCCTGAGAAAAAGCAAGATTTAACTGTCCAGCGGTTATCTCTTGTTCGTCATATTTGTAAAATGTTGGATAACAACAACTTGATATTTCTGTAATCGGTATTCCCCAGAATGAAAGCTCATTTTTCCACAACCATCCACAATAATTAGTAGGAAGATGGACAGTGTCGTTTCTGTAGAAATCTAAGATCGTATTAAACAGTTCTGGATTTCGATCAAAAGCATAACAATTGTCGTTTTGTCTGTAATACTTTGATCTATTGGAAAGTGTTCCGAGTAGTGTGTTGGGATGCTTCTTTAGAGTGGACTCTTGCGTTTTAAACGATACTCCACCGACATTCAGATGAACATAATCATCCATTACTTATTCTTCTATAAAAAAGTAAAAGATTTCATGAATGCTATTGTGACTGTCACAACAATATGTAAGTTCATAAGAGTTGTTGCCCTTTGTGGTAAGCACATGAAGTTGACGCAAGAATGAGCAAAGAGGAAAACCTGACATTTCCCTGTACTTTATCGTAATGCATTTGATTTCTACAACTGTCATAAGTAGTTTAGGTATTGACGCTCCACGTCTTTTTTTTAAACCTAAACTGAAAGTTTAACCATTTGTATTCGACAGAAATTCACGCACGTTTAAGCGGCGATTTCTATGGAAAATTTTCATTATACTTTCCGGAAGACGAGAACTAATGGTAAATTTTAACTTAAGAAGCAACCATTCCCTTCCGAAATAGGGTTTTCGGGAATGCTTTACTGGAGCATGACCAAAAAGAACAGCATTTTAAACAGCTATGAAACGACATAAATAAAAATGCGTTCCATTTTTTTTTTCAAAACCAGATCATTTAACAGTAAAAATTTTATATAAGCTTACGACTGCAAGAATTCATCTACAAATTTGATACATATACTGTATAAAATGCACAATTGAGAATGTTGAATAAATATGGAGAATTTTTTGTATGCTACATGTATATATAAAGGAGTAACGAACGAAATCATAGGAAATCCAAGATCCAAACATAGCAAAAGAAGCCTTCAAATCCAAACAAATCAAAATAGGAAGCCAAATCCGACGGCAGACACAACTACTTTTTCCAGGAGAAGTCATTTGTTCTCTAGCTTTTTGTCAGCAGGAACCCTCTATTAATAAAATCATGATAGAAAGCACAAGCCCTGGAGTAGCAAATCAACTGAGAAATATACACTCCGTATGTTGCTACACATGAACGGAAAGTTTACAATGGGAAAATCAAAGTCGTGTCTCTTAGCGTAAATTATTGTTTTTAATCCCCACTTACTGTTAACTTCTAGGTTTAAGTCTAGATACGAAGCTGGCCTTTCTTTTTATGTAGTAACCTTCCTAATAAAACAATGTACCTTTCGCAAATATTACGATAGTTACAATGGATATATAGTACGATCAATACAGTAAAAATACTGTTCATAATTATTGCGTTGGTGGACAGTGAACCTGAAACATAAACAACTTACCATGCAATGAAAATGAAAGTAGAAACTGTTACACCAGAAATATCATACATGTTATATATGTGTATAGACCTAACCCCTTACCCCTAACGATGACAATATGTTCCTGAACCACAAAGTAGACTTCTCAGTATAAGAAAAACATCCCTAAAACCATCTTGGTTGCAGTACAATCTATACCAAGAGCTAATGAATGCTAGATTTAATTGCCTTAATGTCATTAGTTCAGATGGTCGTTACATTTTATCACAGATATCCTATGTATGAACTTTTGAAAGAGGACCACATACATAATATTCAACAATCATTTAATCGACAACAAACGATTGGATTCATAATTCCCAGAGGGTCTTTTTAAAATGCAATATGTAGTGGACATTTCATTTTGAAACTCTTTCATGGGATGCAACACAAAGAACATGTCATTAAATGTTTCTTGAACTATGCTTGCTACAGAATTTCATAAATGCTTCAATGCTATGTATTAAATTTTTAACTGTTTACCTTGAAAAGCAGGCGGGCTCCAATTATTACTGTTGTTGTATTAACAATAAATGTATTGAAACTGTCCATAATTAGTCGACTGTTAGTCCCCGATATTATCAACTTCCCAATGGTCTGGGTTTCGGCACCAACATGATTTGTTAGATACATAATAAAAGAAATAAACAATTGATAAAACTATTGAAGCCCTGTATAGAATATTCATGAGAGATGTCCGAAAAGCGTAGTCCACAAAGACAAGTCAAACGCTAAACGGGCAAACGCGCGAAATTGAATAAAAACTTGAGCTCCATGAGCTCCTTAACAAAGCAGGAGTAGGGTCCTGTACTCCTAAGGCGAAATTGCCATCTTACCCGCGCACAGCACCTTCGTAGATTACAGGTAACAGGTTCACAAAAAGCTGAAAATTAATGAAACTAATTAATGAGGTGTCTTCATTAAATGCCAACATTTTATTTGTTTGTTTGTTTGATTGGGGTTTAACGCCACTTTCAACAGTATTTCAGTCATATCACATCGGTAAGTTTTATTGGTGGAGGAAGCCGGAGTACCCGGAGAGAACCACCGACCTTGGGCAGGTAACTGACAAACCATATCACGTGCGATGCGAGTTAAACGCAACCCGTTTTTGTATGGTAAAAACCCAGGCGCGAACTCACGCCGTTAAGGTGACAGGATACAGTGATCTGTACAGGTAATTTAAATCAACAACCTAGACCACTCGGCCACCCAGGCCCCAGTTATACTTGTAAACTATAAACTAAACGCGCCTGGAAGTATGCAAACAATTGTCTTTCCTTTCTTATGAACCCTCGACTGACTAGATGTCAACACTTTGTAGGTGCCGATTTAACCATCAGCTGTAGTGAACTCATTGTCAGTATCAATTCTTGTGAACTGTCTCTACCTTTGCTTGTCAAATATCTGTCTTTACTAAATACGGAAAGGCTTTGGAACGTATTGCGCCAATTTGTTGATTTGGCTTATGTATTACTTTTCTTCTCTTATAGATCAATGTGTTTATTGGAGTAATTCTTTTACTATGTTTGTTTCATGGTCTTCATATGTTTTGGTTCTAATGTTATTGACGAGAGATTACTCCTTGACTTGGAATACTTTATTTTAGCGTACCAATGATCAGTCAGCAACAACTTAATATATTCGCGTTTAAATACTGCAGTAATAAAAAGACATTAAGAATTTGCTTCCAACTTTAAGATTTTCGTCGTCACTATACTTTCCACTCACCATAAAAGATAAATGGCCACCCTTAAATTTTTACCTGATATTTCTGCAACATATCTGCCGACATTTGTTAGTAATCATTGTAAGATTTGCATTATTGGATTGTTCTTGAAATCAAACGCAATGCGCCCACCATTAGTTGAAGCATGTTTAAGCATTGTTTCTTGTTTATGGATTTCCCAAACAAGCGACGTCAAAAAACAAAACCCCATAGTGCAGCGGCAGCACTAAGCGGGAGAAACCTTTTTTTGTGGTTCCGTATGTTCCATAATTATAATTTTGTGTTGTATATAGTTTTTGTCTTGTTCTTGGGTACTTTGTGTATATAGTTGAGTACCGGTTGTGACTAACATCGATTGTGACTATACACCGGCTTTGACTACTGAGTTACACGACGGGTGCCACTAGTGGAGCAG
>JAULBM010007661.1:0-11787 GCA_032357055.1 Geukensia granosissima
ATTCATTACTTTTTCTTGTATACTTTTCGTCATTTCGACGAAATGAAAGAGTATATTTGACTATTTTGACAAGAATTTAACATTTTCGGTAAAAATACCAAATTTTTGGAGGTTTTTTGTTCAAAATAGATATAGCTCAAAAACACAACGAAGATATTTAACCAAACATTTGTATTTGATAGATCTTAAATTGTGCAAAGTGCGATCTATATTAAAATCGACAAAATAGTATCAAATATTGCATCAAATTGATGCATTTCTAGGTATTTTCACATTTAAAGCATTTTCTATGTGTCATGTGACCATTGTAGAACTAATTAAACTAAAAAGTATGTTGGATTTTCTTTTTATAGACATTATTCTTTACAAAAAATATAAAATAATAGATATTAGCCAATTTATATTTGTAGCCAAATTCTTGGGCCAAAAATGGGCCTTAACAACCTCGTCCTTTGGATGAAAATCTATCAGTGATTGATAAAGTATATTTCTGATGGAATTATTAATATTTCAATATAAAAAGAAGTGGATTTCATCATCTAATTCATTACAATTTATGCATAATCTAGATAGTTGTATGGAATTCATTGGTAGATAAATCATTTGCAGATACATGTACCACAATAAGATGCCACATCAAGTTATGTGACACATTTTTATGGTAGCTACACAGAGCTACTGGGGGTAAAAGTCCTACTGGGACATCAGTATGCAGAACTCCTGCAACAAGGACCTAATAGTTAAACATTAACCTTATGGGGAATTCACAAATCTCTGCTTGGGGATCTTTTTTTGCTTTTGTCTACACAGAATAGAGATTTTTCTTTTTTTTGAGAATAGGGAAATTAGGAAATTCACCTTAAAATATTCTTAAGGCTGTTCAAGAAATATTTGTATGGGATGTTCATAGGCCACTTCTGTAAAAATATGATGATAGGTGGATATTTAAACAACAAAAGGATATTATCAATTAAAATGCATAGGAACATAAGACCCTAAGAGTGCCTTCTGACCTCCCTATACATATATATCTGGAAAAGCTGGTGTCCAAAAATACTGGGAAAATTGAAACCTAAATTTATTCAACAATGTTTTACAGAAATTTACTGCATTTGCTAAAATTCTTGTTACATAAGACCCTTATAAAACAAGTTTGAGTGTGTCTTTTAGGTTTAAAATTCTTTTGTGTTAAACTACTGAGCAAATCCCTACTAATCTTAGTGAAATGGCTCCTTAACTGGTTGTCTATCCATACCAACAAACAAAAGATGGGCAGTCTATCAACCAACAGTAAGACTTGTGGGTTCCATTTAAAAGCAGTTTTGAATCAGATAAGCAATACAGGCTAGTGGGAGACTATGGTCTGTAATTGTTGTATATTTCAGGTTGGTAGTTTCGTATGGACCCATCTCACCAACTTAATGGAATCCTCAACTGTTTACAAACAATCTGTTCAAAGTATACTTGAAGATGAGGTGTTGAAGAAAGAATTTGATCTTGATAAACGGAAGTTTTCCAGAAATTATGAATGGTCATATTTCTCCGAGAGGATGAATGCTGGAGCTGGATTGGAGAGTAATATTGTATGGTCCCAGAAGTCCTTTGTTCCTAGATCAGCAATGGTTAATTTAACAGTTGATCTCTTTGGACGTTCTGTCAACTTGTTTGAGATGGGAGGACGTGTTGAAGGCTTGGAAAAAATTCTTGCTGAAAATTTTGGACCTAAAGGATACTTTGGAGGCAAGCAAAGCCCAACACCAGAAGACAAACTAAGTCGTGATGTTGATTTCAACAAAATTGAAAGAATAAGTGAAAAGGTTAGAAATACACATAGATATATTCTAAAGAATACTTGTAACTACATCTACAATTAACCCATCAGCTTAATTATTTCAGATTATACCAGAAGTAACCAGAAAATGCTGTAACTAATGGATGTGCAAAAAGTTCATGAGTTTCATGCATGAGTTAGTTATTTCTGTTGTTTAGTTACAAGTGATATATTACCAATAATCAGTCTTGTTATATGGCAATCCAGCATTTAAATCCAGATTATCATTGGTCATTTGTACTCAATCTCGCATATCTATCTTGACATAAAGGCCCATATTAATGATCGTGTAAAGTATATCAACGTTAATCTATAATTATTTGGATTTTGTCAAGGGGATATTATAATATATTTCACAAAAGAAAGACTATCAAGGGTGAAACCAGGGGGCAAAAAGAATGTGCCTTACACTTCATATTCTGGCCTGCGGGATTATATTTTATAAGGCTGATAACAGCTGTCCCAATTTGCCTTCAATGCGTATGCAAAATTGATTTTATCACTTATAGATATGGGATAAAAAATATCTTTCTTAGAATTATTTAGCTTAATTCTTTGATTTATAAGTTGGAATAAAAGATGCTTTGAAATGATTGATAAAATGAAAAGATAATTCGGTGAGAAGTTTGTGTCAACATGTTGATGAGTTGAGGTCAACGAATTCACAGAAAGTTTTGTTAAGCAGCTAAAGTTCATTGTGTATACAAAATTCTACATCTGCAGCAATAGCTTCAATTTACTATCTGCAGTGTTTATCCACATACAAACTGAATTATTAATATATACTGACACAAAGGAACAAAATAGGCAAAAGAAAATGGTAAAAGGAATCATTAAAAATAAATTGTCATAATGCAATTTGTTGCAGTTTGGCAAGACAGAAGATGAGTTCAGAGGATCCTTATTCATGAGAGTTTTTGGAAATGAAATCAGCTACTATAATACAAAACAATCACAGGACAACACAATCTCCAGCCAGAATTTTAATTTCTTGGAAATGTTCATGAGTTTAGCTAAAGAGCAAGAAATCTCACAGAAGATGTCACAGACATTCATTGACAGTTCCATTATAACACCTACAGTTGCTGGTTTACCACTGTATCTTAAAGTTATTGCCACCTCAACTATTGACTTGAATGCTAAGGGTAAAATGGATTTGAGAAGTCCAGCCAAGAGCATTATTTTGGAAGCTTCTTTCTCACCCAGGTATGAATATTGAAAAATAATTTTGAATGGATTTACATATGTATAATGCACTGAAAGTGCACTGAAGGTTTTTAAAGTCATCTAATTTATTTGGAATATTAAAAGTAGTTCCTTGCATCTTTATAAACAACTAATATAGATGTTGTTGGATCTAGAAGTTCTTATTTTACTTGTATAAAGTGCCCCAATATATTAGTATGTAGGAAATATTTGGTTATATTGAATTACATAAGAAAGGAATTTATCAGTCATAGGTTCAAACTTGTATTGTCATAATTTATGCACAATTAAAAGACTTGGTGCAAATACTGTTTAATTAAATTTCAATCCCCCTAGCAGAATTATAGTGGTGACACTTGTGATATATTACATCTCTTCTAGGATTCTTTTTTTATAATTCTTCTTTATGAAACAACGCTGGTTTTTGATTGGTCCATGAATGTGATATTTTTTACAAATAAAATGTTGTTAACAGCATGGTATTTGCTCTGTGGCATTTGCCAAGAAAAATCCCATTGCACAGACATTTAAAAAATCTGTGTTTTAATGTTTTGACATTTGGTAGAATAAAAACGTAAATATCATGTTTATCAGATATTTGGAAAAAATACAAGTCTCGAGATTGATTTCCCTCGAATTGTATTTTTGCAAATAGTGCTTCACAACATGATATATCTGTTCATTTTACCACCCCACGAACTAAATATTATAGGTATATAGGAATAACCCTGTGTGTCCATCCTTAAGTCTGTCCATCTGTCCACTTATCTTGTAAGTGCTCCTCCATTCAAAGGATTTTAATGCGACCTCAAATGAAGCTTAGACACAATGGGTAGATTTGCTTATAGGAAGCTTATTTGTTGCTCTTCATTCCAAGAGCAGATAATTTAACTTACACTTTTCAAATGGATATCTAGAGTTCAGAAACGTTGAATGTTTCTAGATACACTGAAGATGTGCGCCTTGTATTAAAGTTGAATTTTATAATCTTTTGCAGATTTAATAGATAGTTGAACTTAGTTATAAAGAAATATGGACTGTGCAATTATACTCAAATTTGGAGCTAGGGTTATAATTAGTGAGCTCTGCTCACAGAATTAATGCCTATTTTACACATGGGGAGGCAGTTATGTAGAACACCAGAGTCTTGTTTGATATTACTAATAGTTTGTATGGTACTGAATAAAAGACATGTAATTTTGGATTATAAAAATAATACCAAAACCATTTTAAACAATAAACTTTCTCCAAGGAACATAAGATGATTCTTTTCATAAAAATATATGAACCCGTCCAGCAGTATTGAATAACATTGCTTATGATAAACTTTTATATAGAACAATTTGTTTGTCATTTTCTGATTGACAGTGGTGCTGTTGAAGTCTCGTCTTTGATGCATATTGATGGTTTTGTGACCAAGAGTGGGTTGAAAATGACATCCAACCTTTATTCAAGTACTGCTGTCAGGGCCAAGTTTGAATTGGACCAAAAACAAGAGTTGACCATGGAATTTGAAATCCCTAAGGAGAAATCAGAAATTCTGAACTTCAAGTAAGATATAGTTATTATAGAAAATATTTCATAAATAGTTTTTTAAGTTTGACTCCTGTACTTGGAAGTTAAAAGGTGTGCATCTTATTTTGAAAAAAAAATAGAGAATGTCAGTTTCAGCAAGAATGTAACATTTTCTTTGAAAAATATAAAATTTGAGTTTTTTTTTTCAAAATAGATATGAGAAAAAAAAAAAACAACAAGAGTATATTTTAACAAAACAATTATACTTAAAAGATCTGTAATTGTGCAAAGTTTGGTTCTATTGTTATTTGTAGGGCCTGTATCAAAACCATCAAAACTGTCAAATATATTGTATCAAGATGGTTTTTAAACAACATTTTCACAAAAACTTTTGGACCAAATATTGTGCTTAACCTACCTACTCCTCTATGCATATTTTATTTCAAAAGGGGTAGGTTTTAGGAGAATACTTGTAGGAAAAACACTTATATGGCAATTTTAACTAAATATGACCCTTCGTGAACCTACTTCTTTATTGTATTATGACATTAATATATTTCATTTCAGGTCTGAGTTGTACATTGTTCATGCTGACCATGAAAAGGAACAGCTTAATAACAACAACGTGGTAAAGAAATCCTGCTCTGGAGCTACTATTGCCCGTGTGACTGGTGTGGAATTTTGTTTTGACATGTCCATTCCTGAGGAAAAGAAAGAAAATACTCCACACTTTCCATTGACTGGACCATCAAAATTCTCATTAATTGTACTAAAAAGAGATACTCACTCAAGTTATAAGTTTGAGTGGAAAAATATTATGGTAATACATTTTTGAGAAACTGTTAAAGTAGCATTATTGGCATTGTTTCAATTTTTTGCTATATTTGCAGACATGCTCTTATTGCAAAGATTAGAATAAGTGAATGGTCAATTTTGGCATCACTGCAATCTACAGAGTATATGTAAAATATAAAGCTATGATAAATTTTAATATAAGCTTTCTCCATTACTTAAATCAGAAGAAAATTTGTATTATTTCTGGGGAAAAAGGAAGCTTTTCCACCAAATAAACATGGAATTTTAAAGAATGGAATATTAAAATTTCAAAAAGGGCAAGTTTAAAAACCTTTATATGGTTTTCACATTACATCCTGCATTCATTTAAGAAATAATTACATTTAAGTAGCAAACTGATCAAAATAACTTGACATTACAGCCAAAAACTACAATAAATGTGACATCACAGTGCCTTTATGGCTGAAACAAGGGTCAATATGGATTTTCAATGTAAAACCTATATCAGCCCCAAGGACCAATATGGATTTTCAGTGTTAAATCAACCCTCATATCAGCCCAGAAGACAGAATAATCCATGTAAAATTTGTTCCATATTAGACATGCAGAAAAGAGCTTATCTCTATTAAATATGTGATAACAAGAATTACTGAAAGCACTGAATTTCACTTTGTAAAGGAATTTCTTACACATATGGATTGATTCTTTGAAGGACTTTTTAATAATGTAGTTGATAATAATGAAAATTTTATTCACCTTCAAAATCTTGAATTAATTTTGTGAGGTTTGGCAGTTGACAATATATAACATGAAACATTTAATTAGACACAAACTTATTTTCAGGACAAGAAAAAAAGTGTATTTATGATGATGTATGACACACCAGGATCAAAAGTAATGAGGAAAACTGGTTTCAACTTTGAAATTGATCATCAGGATAGTAATATGGTAATCGACATGATCTCACCTTGGAAGACTGCAAAATTTGAAGGTAAATCACTTTTGTTTCAAAGAAATTATTTTATTGGTTATTTAATATAACATATCATTTTGCCTAATGGGGGCTACCATAGCAGTAAAAATTCTGTTGTCAAATTCATTAACATTATCTTTAATTGTTATGTTGACCCAGATGTTAAAGTTTCTTAAAACTTGATTAAAGTGATTTTGGTCTTTATAGAAAATCCTTAAACTTTCACAGGTGCACATGTTTTATTTCAGATGAGTTACAGAAGGAAATTTTGAATGAAAAATCTGTATTTTGACGGAAAGTGGATTTTCTTAGTACACCCTAATTAAATGTTTATGTAATGAAAAACTTTATTTAACTTAACAAGATCTTAATAAATATTCTTGAAACTTACTCTATAGGTTTTATGGCCATAAAATAACATCAGAAACAAATTAAGAAAAAACATTTTCCTTATTTTGAGAGATAATTATTTTTTTCTGGCTTAAAATCTTTGAAAAACCTAAGGCCAAAATTTGTTAACTGCAATAGTTTACCATGTTTTGCTTTATAAAATACACACTTATACATTATACGCAGGGCCTTTTTAGCCCTCAAGACCTAGGAAAAAGTCTAGTTCATATATATTATACATGAGGACTTCTGTTAAGAATGTCCCAGTAAAGATCATCATGATTGTACAAGTTTTCACCACTGTCAGGTAATATGTTGTTTTTTCAGGTGATCTAGTCTTCATTTCTTCTTATTTAACAGTTTCAACAACTTTTAATTAAAGAATAAGCTTAAACAACTAATCTACAACCCGGAAGTGAAAGTGCGGTAAAAAAATCTTTCCGAGTTCAGTCCGGAACAGCAAGCAGTCCGTGTTGAATTTATCTCAGTTTTTTAACTTTCAAGCAAAGAAACTATTTTAATCATTTTTTACCAAAATTTAACAAAATTTAACAATAATGAGTTACCTTTGATAACCGAGAGATACTTAAACAAATGTTTAAACTTCTTTCACTTTACGATCATGTGATGTTTTGTTCTGCTGTTTTACAAATGGCGTCAAGTGTAACATCTTGAAACATCGTAAAAAAGGGAGACAAATGGCCAATCTAAAAATTTGGAGAAAAATCACCAAACTTCGTGTAGGGGGACATTGTACACAACCCTTACCCCTTGAAATGTTTTTAGGGTAAAAGATAGCGTATAATCAATAGGAAAAAACGGTAATAAATCTTCATTGACATTATTGAAACTTTAATGAAACTTGCCCTGAAGCTTTGGTATGGCAAAGATAAAACAGTCAAAGTAAAATTTTGAAAAAAATAATTATATATTTTTCTGTATTTAAACACTATTTTTGGCACTGAACTTTTTGTTCAAACCTTCATAGATTTTCATGAACTGCTAAGAAGCATCTTTCTGATAAAATATTTCATCCATGGTTAATTTGAAAAAAAAATCTAGTTTAGATGTTTGAGAAATTATCTGTACACTGAAAACAGATAGAGCTGGTGAGCAACCAGTTTCTGAGGAACCATTACTTTTAGAAAAGTATGAATTTTGCTTTGATGGAGAATGTAAGCATATTTCAACACATAATTAACATGAAAGACTGATAATGCTAATTAAAGTAAGTGTATTTTGCAGTGGTAAATAATGTATGTGTGTAAAGGTTTAAATACTGCCAAGTATAAGATGAGAAAAAAATAACAAAAAATTGTCAGTCTGTATTTTTATACCAGTTTCTTATATATTGTTCAGTTTCAGTAAAAGTAACTATTATTTTTTACAGGAAGTCTTTTGGATAAAACAAAAAGAAAGAAGGTAGTAGGAACATTCACTGTTGATTCAACAAATATGTATAGAGCTGAAGCTTTAGTGGATATCACAGAAAAAAAATCTATTAAAACTTACAAACCACAATTTGAGATCCTAAGACCAAACAAAGATCCCATCTTGTTAGCAGGTGAAATAGTCTATAAACAAGGGAAGGTTTTGACTACGAAACTTGTGCTGACTGGTGCTATGGAAAAACCAGCTTCACTAGATTGTAAGTTTAAAAATGTAACATAAATTAGTGGTAAAAATTTTGCAATCATATGTTATTGGTCTGTCATTCTGAGCATTTGTAAATTTGTAGATACGGTTTCTGTTATATATAATCTGAGTTAAACCGTTACAGATATAGTCTGAGAAAACTCAACATATATTTTTGACATTGGTAAACCTGTAGTTTAAAACCACCAGGTTACTGACTCTGCTTGTGGACCAGAGGTCCCTGAGAGTATTCACCAGCCCAGTTGTCAGACTTGTCTGGCAAGAACTTTATTATTTTACAGAAAATTCCAAAAATAATTAAAATTCTAAACCTCAGAAATAATAGAGATGGTTTCATTCCTTGTATTGCATGTGGGAGGTATCCTTCCTGCTTGATTTGGATGCTTATTTCATTTTTTTTGGATATAAGTTGTTCACATTGCAATGTTTGGATCTTAGCTTTTCTATGTTTGGTTCTCATGCTAGCGATAATAGGTAACTCCTTGGAATGTATATTTCACTACATTATTTTGACATAGGTTAATCTGTATTAGACTAAATGGTCCTCTTCACGGAATATATTTGAATTGATTTTTTGAAATCTTGTCGTCTCTTGTTCATTGAGAGGCAGAGATGGGGATTTTCTTGCTTTCATTAACCTTTGAAAAATTCTACTTTGTGTAATATACTCATCTAAAAATCATATAGAAATGCTTATTACAAGATTAATTAATTTTGTAATTCGGGCCTTTTGCAGCTTTCGTTATGGTATAGATTCTGGTTCATTGTTGAAATCCATAATGGGACCTGAAAAAGTTTAAATTCTACTGCCATTTGGTGGGTGGCTGTCTCATGAACAATCATGCCACATCTCCCATTTTTATAAGTAACAAGACAATAAACTTTAAAAATGTAAAATACCATAAAATAAATCTGTAAGATGTTGAAAAGAAATGCTATAGGTAAAAATCCTTGTGCTCAGAAATGGTTTGTATCCCCAAAACATAGTTTGGTAATAAGGGGTACGTCTTGTCAGTCTGTCTTTCTACATATGTTGTTAGTGCATTTCCCCCAAAATGTTCAATGTATTTCAATAAAACCTAAAAAACATTAACATAAGACACAATGTGTAGATATGCATTTGGTAAGGAAATTTATCGTGGCTTATTCCAAGGGCAGATAATCCATGTGATGTAGGAGGTATCTTTTGTTTTGGGAGTTATACTCACAGAATGTCTTGTTAAATTTTAAGTTTAATTCTCCAGATGTAATTTGTTTTGATTTTATCTAATAGTATGAATTTATTTTACAGTGAGTGTTAGATTTACTAAAACACAGTATGGTATGACAGCCAGCATTTTACATAGTAAGGACCAGAAATATTCTGCTGACATCAATTTGGACATCAATGACAGACCAAAGAAAACAACATACAGTCCTAGAATGATAATTTCAATCCCTGACAAGAAATTTGTCAATTTTTATGGTTCAGTTAACTTAATCGACATAAAAGGAAAGAATATGGTGAAATATGATATGGTTCTTGATAACCTTTTTAAACAACAAGTAGTATTAAAGGGTAAGTGTTGCATATTTTTTTTTACAATGTTTCACATATGTCAACTAGCTTTGTAACTAAAAGTGGCCATCATCAGGACAGTTACAACATGTTATTCAACATATGAAATGTGTGAAAGTGAAAATTCCATTTAGGTCATTATAAAAAAATTCCTAGATTCTTATCTCCTTATGCCCTATTTTGTAAGCCTGCCGGGTTTTTTGGAATTTCAAATTTTCTCTGAAAAAAATACTGATTGAAAATATCCTTGTTGTGTCCCAATCTGATGAGGAAGTCACTTTCTGTTATGGAAGACAATAGCATGGAAAATAAAAATTAAATTTGCAAATTCGCAAAACACAAATGTATAAATATGTTTGCTTGCTATGTTTAAAAATGACAAGGTTTTCAAAAGGTTGTGATTGCTTTGAAGACCTTTAAATATAAGAACACAATCTGCAGAAAATATTGTACCCAGAACAATCCAATTGTTATATTCTGCTCCCAGTCGATCGCTACATTAACGCCTGAATGCATTCACCTATAAAACTAGTCAACCGGAAAATGATATTGGCGGTAAAAGAAAGAGGAGCTATCAATGTTTACAAACAATTTTAAATGGAGCGTTCAGCGTCCACTTGCTTACTTTTGAAATTAAATGAGTATTTAGCCTCGATATATTTTAAAGTGTTGGCATCATCCATTTTTTAAACATTTGAAATTGATACTGAAAATCGATTTGCACAGACTCTGTAATTAGAAAGCGCTGATTGGTCACCTAATCTACAGGGCAGTTGAAGGATTATTAGCCATTGGTGCGTTCAAGCCCTCGAAAGGTGGAGAGAATCGGAGACAGTGAGGGCTTGAATAATTCGTGTTAAAAAAAATGATGGGTTTTTCAATAGCATTTTAAAATTTGGTAGGCAGAATTGTTTCTCTTGATTTTTCATAGGATTTGTCTATTAATTTATTAAAATCCATGAAGAAATAACTAGTATTTCATGAAAACTTCTCAAATAGTATTTTTGAATTGTACCATCAACTTTTTTTATGCTTTTTTGGAAATAACACAAATTTTCATTTTTCCATTATTTGAAAAAACTGAATTGAACATTAATGCTATGAAATGGATGAAATCAGAGGAGTTTCAAGAAACTTGTGAGAAACTAATTTTCTAGGATTTTATGGTCCAGTGAACCCATGAAATTAAGTTCCCAATGAAACTGATATTTTTCTTTACACTTCACTTTGCTTAAAGTAAATTTATGTGAACCAATGATTTTTTTCTGAATAACAATGATTATAACAAGCTGACCATATTTTATTTTAACAGGTGAATCTTCTGTCTTTGTAAAAGGAAAAAGAAATATCTACAAAGGAAAGGTTTATTTCAATGGTCCCCAAAGAATAACTACTAGAATTCGTTACCAGTTTGATCAAAAGCTTCGTGTGACCACAACTTCTGTAAAGTTGGACTATAATTTCCAGAATTGGTTCAAAAAATGGAAAGATGTTGTCCAGTTCAATTCGAAACTGCAGAAGAAGAATGTTAAAAAACAGCAGAAGATCAGCATCTATTCGTGAGTTTATATATTGGTCACTTGTTTTTTTTTTCCAGGTTCTTCAAGCTGATGACCCACTTTTTGTGTAGCCTGCTGTATAGCTGGACAACACATAGTAATCACTTCCATTATCTGGAGTCGTCTGTGTCCTACTTCTGTAATCTGCTACTTTTCCTTAATCACTCAAAAGAATACATCCAAACTCACACATAATCCTCAGTATTAAGTTTAGTAATTCACTATCTTTTTTATTAGCTCACCTGGCCAAAGGCCATGTGAGCTTTTGTCATCACTTGGCGTCCGTCGTCCGTCGTAAACTTTT
>JAULBM010007672.1:0-11787 GCA_032357055.1 Geukensia granosissima
AATTTGGTGGGATCAATTTTACCATGTGCCACCTATATAATAGGGTTTGCCTGATTTGTTATTGGACAGCCTCTTAAGCATATATAAGATTTGTACTTCTGATTTCTAAAGATAAGTATACAATCCAAAAGTGCAAATTTTTTATTTTTTTTTTTTTATTTTGGATTGTGTCTTTATCTTTAGAATTCACAAATACAAATTTTATATGCTCAACAGCAATAATTCCCTTGTTGATTTAAACTATATTTTGCCAAGAATTTCAATAATGGTGTTTGACGATATAATTTAAATCATGAATTCGAATGCAAAATACAAAAAACAGCAAAAGTTATTTTCTCACAAAGATTTGTTTAACATAATTATCAAAAATTACGAAAATGGGCAGTCGCGATACAATATAAAGCTTGAATTAGGATTGTGTACTTATTTTTTGAATTCTAAGTACAAGTTGCATTTGCTTAACAGCAAAAATTTCTTCGTCGTTAAGATTAATGCTGTATTTTTGCTACAAATTTCAATAAAGTTTTGTTACGATATGATATAAATCATGAGTTTGATTGTCAAATTTAATTTTTAAGGTCAAAAGTACAAGTGTTGAATCAAAACAGCGAATATTCCTATGATGCAAAATATTTTATATACACAATTCCCCCAAAAATGTACAATCACGATATAATTTTAAATGGCTCGAATCTGGATTGTGTAATTATCTTTTGAATTACAAATTTCTTATGCCGAAAATGTACGTTGAATGTAATGTAATGTATACATCGTATGCGAATTTCAGTTGTAATCGGCAAACAATTTAAGAAGGTTTTAACGGATTTTATTGTTTGTGTCCATGGCGAACAATCTACAAAATTTTCCTCGGAAATACTATGATATTCGTGTTATCTGAATCACATTCATTTTATCAGTTCTAGAAAGTACATTAAGGCTGAAGAATTGTCAACTGAAGCGTTCAAGGATTCAAAGATAGCTGGCTAGTGGTCAAAAGCTTTCAACCGTTAGACAGCTGTGCTTTCAACGGTAGATAGCGAGTTTTCAAAATGGATTGCAAGCAGTGTGCCAGCGAATTGAAAGCTTTTGTATAACTTACGCCAGGCCGCTACTGCAGGTTCAAATTGTCGTGTATGAGTTATCTTTCTTGGTATACCAAATACATCATTTGTACAATGCAGAACCTATGCCGTGTTTTGCTTAGAGTATTTGTGTTAAAAAGATATATTTATTAATTATATTTCCTCTTTGTTATTGCATGTATTATTGTCAGTTTTATAAAAAGATATTCCAGATTGACTGAAAAAGCGTTGGCGAGATTCTTGTGGCTAACGTACTCAAGTTGTTAAGTTGAAATCCCACTTTACAAGAAAGCGGATGTTTTCCATTCTCTTGGCCATTTTCGATCACCTTTGGTATCGCGAATTTACTTAAAATATTAAATAGGTTAAATATTATTTTTTTTGATTATTTTTTACAAATCTTCCTGAATTTGTTCTACGGGAAGAAGTATTAATTTGTTCTACAAAATATAACTCGGGTTTTACATTTCTGACAAAAAACTTTATCCATTTATGAGAAAGTTTATTAAGCAATAGCGTAAAATCATCTTTTGTGTGATTTCCTTATGTAGACTGACACTTTAGTACTTATATGTAATTAAGGAATAATCGTTACACTTAAGAGCTCACATGGTCAAAGGTCATTCATTTGTTTCTAATGAATATTCTTGAACCAATCTTAGGGCATTCGAGTTAACATGTTTCATGGAATTGGGTATTCATTCACAACCGCTCCATAAATGGACAATATTCAAACCTTTTTTTTCGATTTCCGGATAGTAACATGTATTTCAAAACGGGAAAGCCAGAAGATAGAAATTAACTATCTAATCAACAGGAAAATGCAGTTGATTTTTCTAATGAAGAGCGAGATGTGTTTGCTAACAGACGCATTTTGAATAAAAACTGTCATCTATTTGCATTGAGACAGAAATATGCAGAGTTATTAGGCTGGGTTTCTGGGTATCAAGTTATCTTGTCAATTCTTCACAAGCTTTGGGAGTGTTAGGTAATGACTGACAACAAAATGTCTTTCAACGATGGATACAGGCTATGGAGATACGAGCTTTAAAAATCATGGTCAAACATTCCAATTGTAATTTTCAGTAATTTTAAAGCTGTGCCAAAACTTGATGATCCTAAAAGTAAAAGAGCAGAAAAGAGTACAATAAAATGCCAAAATAATCAAGAAATCACCGATACCAACAAAATTACAAAATATATTATATAAAATAAAACAAACCACAGATTATATAAAATAACATTTTATTAATCTCATTGCTTCACCAAATTATACAAATGTAAATAGCTGCGAAAATTGCAGAAATATTACTTCCAAAAAGAAATATTTTTTTCTGGTTTTCTTTACATATGTTTGTGTTACGTACATACAATATCCTATTTTGTATTCATAATTCGATATAAAACGTAAAGATATTGGTGCCTATGGCAACTTATTTGTATATTAATTAGAAATATTCAAGAAGAAACACACATGTAAAGGTGCATTTATTGTCTATATCTCAGAAATATAATTACCACTTAAGGTTATAAAATACCAAGTTACAATGCCTTCAACGCAAAAGATTTGGTTTTCAAATGTTTGTATGCTAAGATGATCATCCGTGGTTTCCTACTGCAGGTGTTGAATAGTGTACTCGTTGGCATGATCATATCATTGTGGAGCCATTATCTGTGATGGAGTCAAACATGATCAGATTTGCTGGAGACGTCGTTTGATACTGTAAAACACAGAAATCCAAAACTGTTTAAAGCTTAAGTTTATTTTCGATATAATTCGTTATTTGTTAATTATGGCAGTTGGCTGTCCTAGTTATAATACTAAGGTGATCAAAAATGTAATAGGTTTTAAGTCGCATTTTTCGGAAAACAAAACAAGCAAACAAACAAACATTATTTATAATTCATAGTATTTATTGAAAACAATTTCATAAAGAGTAAGTTTTATAATATTTAAAGGAAAACAGATTATAATTACGTATAGCGAAAACTATTGCTTTTGTTACGATCTGATAAAATGTCTTTTTTAAATGCTGATCATTTTTATACCTGTTTTATATTGATATGAGTCAAATATGGGATAATATTGTCCTGGAAAGAATATAATACTAAAGTGACATAGTACACCATTGTAAATTAATCTTCTAATCTAATAAATATACTTAATATGTTCCATGGTTACAGACAAGTTAACTCCAAAAGTTTTTCAATAGTTCCGAATGGAAGCTAAAGAATTTTACAAAAAATGAATGTAATATCATTTCAACAAACTTTCATTTGTGTAAGTAGTAATTGTATAATGAAGAAGTTGACTTTGGATATAAAATTACTTTTTGTTCAATTTTTCTTCTTTTTAGCAAAAATGCAGCATACACGAAAGACATAAAACAAAATATTTTTTTTCATAATAATCAAAGTTATCTCGCACATACGGAAGATATAAAGGCAGAAGAAGCTTGTGACTTTGGAAAAGGAGACCTGAATTTTACATTAAGTCAATAACAAAGACTTGATAATGGCTTTGAAACTACATTCTTATTATTATTGGTTTATAAAATAAAACAAATAATGTCACTTGGTCCGGTACTCGTGCAGTGTCATTGTATTTTCAAAAGTCAAAAACACTCCACATTTACATCAACTAAAGACATCTATTGTATATTGTCACAAAGTATCGTGAGATTTTGACAGCCGGAAATAATGTGACTTTTTCATAAAATTTCCTTGAATGCTGTTATAAACTCAACGAACAAATAGCAGAGTTTAAGTTCGAATTTATCGCAAAAGAGCGTCAGATTTATTTAAGAATTTAAATTATTTGATTCCTATTAATTTTTCGACTTCAAGCCATATCCAACCTTAATGGACTCAAGAGAACGTACCTAACATACACAAAGTCATATTAATTGTTTTAATATAAGAAAATCGTTCTTTTTATACCATTATGCAAACAAACTGAAATATATTGGACGGACATGATGATTATGTTATGCGAAGGTTGAGTTATCTCGCATTTGTTATTAATGTATGGTACTACTGTATATAGGGTTTTAACACGGTCCGCAAGACTCGAATGCCATGTCAAAACAGCCTCTGTTGACAGGGTAGAGTTCGGACAGTTGATAAGAGATCGAAAGATTATTACCACGGCCAGTAAACTTTTCTAAATAAGTCAAAATAAGTGCATTTCTGGTAGTAAATTAACGTGTCTGTCACTATAAACATATATGCATGAATGAATGTAATAATTGAAATCGGTAATGAATGTCTATTATTTCCATAAGACTGAAAGGCGTTTTACTCTCCTTTTATTTTTTTTTTTTGTTTGAAAATGTAAACAAACACACTTTTTGCAGGTATGAGCTGTTTTTTGTAAGGTATATTTTACCATCTTTTTCCATTGAAAGAGATTTACTAATTTTATGTTTTGAATAAGTCTGACTTGCTATTATTTTCTTTTTATGGAGATAGCTGTAAATTAGGAACTAATTGTGGGTAAAATATCAGTTCAGCCACAAAAAATTTTGATCGTTGACAAGTCCGTTGACGAGTTTCTCAACAGATATTAAAATAAACTCAAACACTGTTAAAAGTTATTGGTCTTAAACATAAACACCCTCTGAATAAGAAATCGTTCCGACTTCGAAGATGTTATTATTCAAAATATGAATCTAATTACACAACAAAGAGCTCCGTATGCTCGTTTTGCATCATTGTTATATTTACTTTCACAAATGAAATGACAACAATGATAACAGAAAAGTTGCATGAAAAAAAGGAAGACTGAAAGGAATGTCGAACGCAATTGTTTTCTTACAGAACCTCAAGAACAGAATTAAGAAACAGTACAAATGACTGTACATAAGACCATCCAAGTACTCGGTTGAAGGAAGTGGGGAGGTTTTGAATCGCAATATAAATATATTACTTAGTGGCTCAAAATGCATATTGCTAGATAGTTATACATATAACAGAGGGCAAACGGACATTATTTCTAAATTGATATTTTTATTCCAGAAAAGGCATTTAAACAGTCCAGCATTTAAGAAGACGTCATGGAACAATACTATATTCGAACATTTTCTACCAAATTTATATTTGTTTGAAGACCACGTAACGCGTCAACGATCCCAGTCATACGTGCCAAACTCGTTAACACTCTAATTACGTATCTTAAGCAATAAATTTATGTTATGTAAACAAAAAAGGCACGAATGAATTTTTAAAATTGTCAAAATACTTTACTGTACAATAATACCAAACTTACGGACACTTTTGCATTTATCCATGGAATACCTTAATATAAGCACAATTTTAAATTATATTTCTTTCGGTATTACTTTTGCATTAGGTAGTTATATGCTTTTCAGTTTTTCAGAAAAATATTCACATGTTTCTCGAAAAAAACACATTGTTCAGTTTAATTTATAAATAAAAGTCATTTTGAAAGAATTTAATTTATAAGCTGATTGCTGCGGTGATTTAATTATATTCGTTTTCAAAGTAATGCAATGATGTATCATTTTCTGTTGTTAAAGGACCCATACGCTACTCTGTCAACAGACACTGTTTTGACGTGACCTCCGTTCAACGGACGCAAGTCTCGAGAAGCGTGTTTAACCTGTTGTGTACAATCATGTCAATTGGTCGTTTTTCTCGCATGCAACGCCTATACTAGTACTTTTAGCTACGACAAATATATACATTTTATGCTTATTCTAATAACTACTTGACAAAAGCTTTTGGTCAACCCTGCATATACTTTTCAAAGCTGTTACACTTATCATTGATATTTTTCAATAATAAAAACGACAAGAATATACTAATGCATTATATTCAAATATATAATTATACAACTGTATTAGTTCAAATATAAAAGTCTTTGATTTGGTCGATTAAAAATGTCTTTCAAATAAGCAAAATGTTTTTCAGTTTTTCATTAAACTTTCAATTAAGTTACTAGCAAACAGATTCCACGTTTTAATACCCTATGTAAGCAAGAAATGTCACGTGTGTAATATTTTTTTTTCCTGAAAACACTGACACATTTGAAGGCGTGGTATATAAAAGTAAGGTTAAGCTACTATAAGCTACTAATACATAAAAAGTTATGATATCGTTGTAGGGAGGTGTAAAACGTTAATCAATCATAAAGTTTGTTGTAATATTGGACATATTGAAGGGAAGTACTATTTTTATCGTTTTTCCTCAAACTGAATATACTGCAACAAAGACTGCAGGATAATAACGATATTCAAATATCAGCATGACAATGACTAGCACTGACAATATTAATAGACAATATCTAAACAATAAAATTCAAACTAACTGGATCTGAATTTTTTCTGTAAACTGTTAGCATGCCCTAAAATTAGATTCAATCAGAATAAAATTATAAACAAACTATTATAGATGACAAATGTTAACTTTCGATGTATCTTCCATAGCCAGTATTAAAAACATGATTGAACCGCTTGTCTGGACAGGATAATTATTAAAAAAAACTATTTCAATATAAGGTACCGATCACCGTTTTTTGTTTTATTTTTTTTTTTTGGTGAGTCTGGGATAGTGCCAATGTAAGTTCATATTTTTCTAAAAACAGGTTTAACCAAAAATGTTATCAGCCGAATTAATTTTTTTTGGAAGTGGTGAATGTGGGGCCAGATTTTGCCATGTCCAATCCGGCCACATATGGCTTCAGCCAAAATCAGGATAGAAAAATGTATCAATTTTCATTACATTAACAATAAAAATTACAGCAAAATGACTACATTTCCAACATAAAATGTGGTAAGAATTGGAGAAAGTCATGAAAAAAAAATTACTCATCTATGACAGATATCAGACCCTACGTGTATTGTAAACAAGGTCATTATTGCCGAGGCTACAATTCACGCGTTTTTTGCTGAAGATTTCTCTTTCTCTATGTAATTGAAACAAAACTCAGGGGTTTTGGCACACAAACATCAGAAAATTGCAGAAAATCAAACTTTTAACCTGAAATCCCCCTGACAACACAGCGAAATAACAGTTAGTAATATTTTATGTCTATTACTAAGCTAAAAGAATAACAACGACTGTTTTATTTTAATATTTGTAGTTTACTAGGACTATGGCATACACTCATGTTAAATACTCACCCGACAATGACAGGGATGCTACATTTTAAAATGAAATGATTTAATAAAAGGAAAAACGAAAGTTTTACACATTTTTAGATTAATGTATAAATTATAAATAAGTACATGAGAACTGAGAACAACGTTATAACATGCCAAAGTTTATCCCGATTACACTCTGGGCTCAAAATTTACGGCAAATTATGTTAGTGAACAAATACGTTTGTTTTGCAGTATGTATACCAAAACTACATATTTGTGTAAGCTAATAGAGTTTTATTATCAGTTTCAACATTTGAAGCAGTGGACATTGAAATTGTACAACCCTGCAACACTCATGTCCAGCATTGGGCGAAACCAATGATAACAGTTGTGCTTAATGGTGTTCAATTTCTACCCCACGGCTACAGACGTAGATACCGGATTTATCACCGACTTATAGAAAAGGTTCTTCAAAATAGGTATATAATAGAGCCCAACAAATTGTAGCATCATTTGCATTTTGTTGAGGAGTGGATATTACATGCATCCTTTAGGGCAAGAATCAGAGTTTGCTTATTAAAAAAAAAAATTATGTCGGTGTCTTGTTTGTTTCAATGTTTTCAGTATTTGCCTTCAATTTTCACAGCAGAACATCAATGCATGTGACGCAACAAAAAGGTAAGCCATTTATTCATCATGGATGTGTATTTAGTACCAAGTGTCCGAGAACTTGTTTAAAAACAAACAGGTCTGAATTAATGCTTGACAACGCGAAGGGGACAAAGGTGTTTTACTGACAAGACGATAAATATATTCAGTCAGGGATTTATTTTATTTGCATTTTAAGTGAAATTTTATCAAACACATTTAAACACTAACACTCACTTAATTTCAGCAAGAACCATAATCCATCTGCATGATTCTTACAACAAGCTGTACAATGTACATAACTATAAATTCTATAAAAGCCGCAAATACCTCAAAAGGGATAGATACTATATAGTTATCGACTATAATTTGCGGGTGTTGACTTTTAAAAATCAGATACGATAGGTAAGAAGGCAATATCAGGCAAGTCTTCTAAATACATTATTTACCGTTATAATAATTAAACACACAAAAAGTCAGATTAATATTTATATCTGAACTTTTCGCAACATTAAATAGTGAATGCACAAAATGTGTTCATGAGTGTTGAAGAAACCCGTCTAGTCAAGGTCATGATCATGATCCCGTAATTGATTTTCCCCCCCAAAAAGTCACTCTGTCGTTGAAGGGTCGGATCATGCTAATTAAACAATAAATGAGGCCTATATAGCGTGAGATTTTCCCGCCACAACTTTGGCAATTACATGATTTGTAAGAAGACACATGGTTGTCGACTGGCTAGCAAACAATAAATATCAGATATATTTCTATGAAATACATCAAATCAGGTCATTTTACTAATTATATGAACTTACCCCTTTATTATCTTGTGCGCCATTCATACTTGGAGATTTTAAGGGTAAGGATTCTTCAATATCGTTGTCTGTTATAATTACTGCTTTAATCACCTTTTCAAAACAACATTATTTAATTGTGGTTAAATAATGATAATATTACAAAATTTTGAGACGTTTTATTTCAGAAACAAAAATGGCTGTTAAAAGAAGAGAACATGTTCTTAAAAAAGTTTAATTCAAATCAAAGTTTATCAAGTCAAGCACGTTTGGAGTGTTGAAATTTTAGCTAACATTTGCACTTGTCCTTCGATATGCTATTGACTACACAAGGACGATCATTTTTTAACAATAAATATTAGGATCCCGCGAGTGTATTTCTTGCAAATGGCGACATACGATTAAAATAAATTAGAGTATACTGTGTGGTATGTGTTGCCTGTCTTAAGATTTATGGTACTCTAACCATTGAATCTCCACAAGCTTTAATTATATTGAATGCTATTATATGAAAGTTGTAATGTTATTTGTATCTTGAACAAACTTTGTTAAAGCTTCTATTTGTTCATGTAAGAATATTATGTGAAGTTGACATTTCAAATATTTTATGTTTATAATTGTAGGCGATAATGCAGTGACTGTGCAGTCGCAATGGACTATGAATTGCATTCTTTTAGGAGACATCTTCATATGAACGAATTGACCTGAATAAAATGTTTGGTCGGAAAAATTCAAAAATTTTCTTCTTAATCATGATTAGTTTAGACCTGTGTATACTGTGTATATTTTTTATAAACCAGCCTTAATCAAATAAAGGGGTGATCTAAATACAACTGACTTCCTTTTTCAAATTGTAGATGTTAGTTACAAGTGGTATGATTTTGAGTGGTGATTCTGAAAAAAAAACAGTTAACGATGGTATACATAACAAGCTGCTGTCTAGCTCAGTTGAGACAAGATCACTTATTAGTATATAAAACCAATACCTTGCTCTTCTTTCGTTGATTTTTCTTCAAGTGAAACAAAAATTCTAATAAGGAAAATATCATTGCTAGGACCAGTCCACCAATAACAATATGAAAAGTGCCAGCTACATTACTTAATGACAAGGATTTCTTCGCCTTTGCCTAAAACGAAATACTTTAAATGAAATATAGTCACAATATCATGAAATAAATTAAACGTTTTATTGATTTACCTTATGTGATATTTGTAAAACTGTTTCTGTGTACTTATCTGTTTTATCATAAAGACCCTTTAACAACTGAAGCATGGTAAAAACATTTAAAATGCAGTAGAATCTGAATTATTGAATTGAAAAAAATGTGAGGCTGTTTACAAATTGCAAATTATATTTCAGTTTCAGAAGTAGATTTTAATCTTAGTAAAGATAATCTCTGAAAAGTGACTACAAACGTATTTTTCTTTGTCCAAATAGCATAGTTCTAAACAAAATGGCGTTCAATTCTCTGCCGCTTCCACTCTTAAACTTTGTGCGCTTGTAGCGGTCATCTAAGGCCTTGTTGGAAAGTGGTGTCATCAAAAACATTTGAAATGGAAACCTCATCAATATTTTTCTATTTAAGTATTATTTCAATTGCCGAGATAGATTCAAATGAGAATGAGTTAAACAAAATTTACCATAGTTGCGTATGCAAAAATTGCTTTCTACTATGGTAGTCATATTTTTAAGTTTTAAAATGATATCAACTTTCGAATGACTTTTCAAATGATGATCTCAACTGACCATGTAGTTCAGATCAAGACGACTTCAATCAAATTAGCCATAAAATTAGTTCGGCTTTTGTTGCCATTTTGGTTGATGGGTGGATCGTCAAATACAATTCTCAAAGAAGTTTCCACCAAAGCGTGGTTGTAATTGAATCAGTGACCATCTTTTTTGCCAGGTGTAGAGTAATAGAGGCGTAATTTCAACAATTTTAAGTTTGAAACGTCAACTAATTATTTTGAAAATTTGTACAGACAGCTGGATGCTGTATGCTATCTTATAGGACCATTTTGCTCAGGTGAGATAACAATGAAGTATAATTTTACGTATATTTGCATATTTTACCCGTTATAAATTATCAGGGGTTGTTAGGATTCTAATTAAGAACTATTTTGCATGTTTTATATGTGTTGGAAACTTCCTTTGAAATACTTTTTTTTCTATTCTCGGACAGAACCTCTATACATTTTCTGTAGTTTTTTATTAGAATATAAAAAATTCTTCGTGGATTATTACCAGTATTACTTAAGCAATGAATGTTACAAATATTAAGGGTCGATAATCAATCACAACTTACTGCTCCGGCTTCTCCACATTGTCCTTTTTCATACCACCACCGTTGTTTAAGGTTTATTAGTTCTCCCTTTTCACTGATGTCTAATAATGCTAAATTCAAAGGACGGCTGAAAGAGTATAAATTATAATTATATCGAAATTCAAAGAACAAATAAATGTAGAAAATGAATTTTAAATCAACAATTCTCTTTAAGCGTTTAAAAAAATCAAACTCAAATGCCATATGCTTAAAACGTTTTGTTATCAACAGCATGCACGACAGCGGCTTTGGAAAGCAGTTGCAACAAGCAGACACTGTTCTTAAGAACAGCAAATACCGTTTATAAAAATGTGCCAAACTTAAAGTGCAAGTGAAACTCGTACATGTGTAAGTGCTTCGTACAAACTGCATATTCTTTCTGAATCTAATTTGACTAAACAAGTCAGAAAAAAGATTAATGATGACTTTTTGCATAACATCACTCTGTAAAAAGATCAATTTAGTTTTTCAATTTTGTAAAACCCTATATGAAATTCGAAATTGACTTGTTGTAGATTTGCTTAATATATGCAAATACCGACTAACTATATTTTAAGAGACAGTCGAATTTTAAACATTGAAGTTCGACATTTGGAAGCTCATGTTAAGAAACCCTAAAATTTAATGAACAAATTGAAAATGTGCATCATTAAGATGTTCTTCACTTAAAAGTGAAAACTAAACCGATCAATTACATTCAGGCTCAACTAGAGTAAATCAAACTCCATAGGCGGCCATTATAACATTTTTGCTAATACAATTTTTACCTGAAGTTCAGTTTCAGTGACACCTATTTTTTCTGAAAGTGCCATGACCCAGGCACAACATATTAAAA
>JAULBM010007683.1:0-21708 GCA_032357055.1 Geukensia granosissima
ACGTGATAAGGTTTGTCAGTTACCTGCGCAAGGTCGGTGGTTCTCTCCGGGTACTCCGGCTTCCTCCACCAGTAAAAATAAAAATATTGTTGAAAGTGGCATTAAACCCCATTCAAACAAACAAAAACCAAAAGTACAAAGTGATGAAAATAAGCGGATAAAATCAAGGAAAGAACATTGCATGTTAGGAATATATCACCGATAAAACTGTTCAAGTGTACTTCACAGTGCTCTGACAACAATATTTATACCCACATTTAATGCAAACAAAACCTACATGTTTCATCACCTTTCAGTACAGTGAGTAGAAAGCGCATCGGCCACTCTCTCTCTCCGAGGAATGTGTTACATCAAGCGGTTCCGTACATAAGATACGGTACTAACTCACTAAGGGGGTTTTGTTTGATCAGTTTTTGTGATTTTGGATTCTACTTACTAATACATTATGTTCTTTAATGCATAAATTTGTTTTTTCTCCGACCATAAGATTAGTGTTTAGCTATAAGTAGATCAAATTTGTTCAACATGACAGGACGGTTAAAATCACTCTTGTAGAGTCAAATATTTCAAAAATGTTTAACGTATTTGTTATTATGAAGCTAACGTGATAATTTATGTAAAAATTCATAAATACGGCTTGTCTTGAAACAGAATTTGCTTACAATTAAGTGTAATAGTTACTTCTTAAACTTCAATGTAAAATTGTTTTCAACAAACCACATACTTTATGTAAAATATGAAGTGTATTTTTATTTTATAAAAATTGAAATTTATGAGCATTAAATTATCACACAAAGTAAAAATATGTCAAGCATGTAATTTATTGGAGAAACTTTCAAAATAGGACTGAAATTTTACATTAAATCGTTAACACATTTTGACAGAACTGATATGAATTATTATATAAATGAATCTTAATTAATTGGTTTTTCATAATGGGTCTCTGTGTTTGTAGTTATTGTATTCTATAGTATTTTCGCTATTTTGTTGTTTGCCTGAGTTTATGCCCGGGACAAAGTAAGATACCTAATGAGATAATAAAGAAGGTTTTTTCAATGGGTAATAAAATGTTCCGCTTCATTATAGGTCAAACCAACATCATATTAAATATGTTCTGTCTAACACGAGACTGATTCTTTATTCTAGAAAAAGATGATACCCTCTAAATATCCGGTTTTTTGAGACATTTTTATATACTTTCAGTTCTATAAATAAGGTCTGTTAAGGTGGAAAGTTTGCATTTTACATGAATGTTTGCTCCATGCCATAAACCTTTGGTGAACTTTTCATAACCGTATTACTGTAAATGTGGTATAATTTATCTATTAATGGGAAAAGCATCAATTAATAATCAATCATACAAATTAATATATATTACAAATTTTGCAATTAGTTTCGTTTTAAAAAAGCGTCATGCTTCAAAAATGATACTGTAATGATCTGTTGTTCTCATCGTTACCTTTCATTGTCTTTTGACATTTTGAGAGACAAAATGACACATGTGCTTAAAATTCCTTGTTGCTTACCACCAGAACCATACATTTAAAATGACGACTTTTTTTAACTTAAATAAAAACAATTACGGAAAGGCGTAGAAATTAAAACGGTGAATTCACCGAGATCGGAAGTGTACTTAATGTGCGCATCTGAACGCTTCATCCATTTGACTGGTTTCTTGAAAGGTTACAACACCATTTTTTCTGTTGTCCCCCATTTTTGTTATGTTTGCTATTGCTGTCCTTTTGTTAATTCGTTCAATGTTATACTCTTGTTATGACTTTATTTCATAGTTCAAATTTATTTGCAAAAAGTTAACATTTCAAGTTGTTGTAAGATGACGCTTATCAATAATCATTTTCACAGTCATCTTGGAAGTTAAAGCCGATTTTTTATGACATTTGAATGATGAAAAGCTTCTTCTTTTTGTATATAACAGCAGGCTAAATTTTAGCTACAAATCTGGATACTTTTGATGAAATAATTATATATTTGTATATTTGTCACCGACCCTCGGTCTCTCCATTTGTTTGTCCATTTGTCTGTTTGTTACACTTTCCTTGTGACTAGAACGCCTTCTTTTGTAAAGTTACGCTTAAAAGTGTTATTGTAGAATGGTTACATTGAGTATGTAAATGGACAATAAGCTACAGGAATTTTGATTTTGGTCCAGGGGTCCAAAAAGTGGTTCAAAAGTTTCAAATACTTTTTTCAGCCAAGTGAATATAATAATTCTTACTTTTTTAGAATTAGTTTTAAATTTAAATAAGTGTAAGTAGCATATTAATCCACAAAAAAACTGCCGAAATTTTGATGTTGAACCAGATATTTAAACAAGAGGTCTGAAAGGGTCAAATACTTGTGTCAGTCACGTGCCTTGAACTCCTCCTATATGTTTGAAGGTGTGTTTATTTTGATAAAGAATTTAAAATCCGTTTTTGAACAGTTGCAAAAGTTACATATTTCTGAATCCTTCCATTATTTTTTATCATATGGGCGTAAGAGCCGGGGGCAATTTCCCCCCAACTTTTGCAAGTCGGGGGCAAAAACAATGTTTGTGCCCCACCACTTACTGTCAATTTAGTTGCCTAATGTAAGCTATAATAAAATACTAGTCTAGAAGTTACAGAACAGTGTGACCATGTGCCCCCTTGCTTGCTTGGCATATGTAGAAGTTTGCCCCCCCCCCCGCCTTTTTAAAAAATTGTTGAACAAAAAATCTTTTGTGTATGATTTTAGTAGAGCTTTTGTTTACATTTTATTGTTTTGTTTACTCTTTAGTTTTGCTAGCCATGGTCTTGACTGTCCTCTACATTATCGATTTCCATGTGTCACTTTGTAATCTTGGAATTGTAATTGCAGTCAATCTGACAAAATTGACACGTTACATTTCTGATAAGCATGTATGTATGTTTATATGTACGTATTTAGGCTGTGTATATATGTGTAGGTATATGTATGTATGTATCATTTTGCATATAATGATCAATGTCTTTAAGTCGACGCTTAAGCTACCAAAATATATACTCTTTTTCGACCTGTCGACAATTACCAGGACATTACGAGGTAATTATAGAAGCAATTTTTCAGTGTCGTGAAATATGGCACGATTTTAATTATTTGGGTAACACTTAGTTATATGACACTTCTTTAACTCCTTTTTTATTCCAAATTGCCGCCTGATTTATAATTAGATAGTTGATATGACAAAACTTTATATACATCTTCATATTTGTGTACATTTTTATGTATTTTAATGAAATCATCAAGAATCAACTGCTAATCTTTCAATCCGAGATTTAAAGTCGCTGTGCACATAACAGCTGCATTGTTTCTCAACTCATGATTTATTTCTTTCTTTCTATACTTAAAAACTATTACATTCAACCAGACGACATCTTAAAAAAGAATTAAGATAAACTAATTTGATAAGCAATTGTAGGGAATACAAGGACACAAATGTAAATAAAACTGGGAAAGACAAAATTTTAATTAAAACACAGTTTAAAAAAAAGAATATGGAATATTAATATCATTGGGTTGCCTTTACCAACCCAAATGCAAAGTACCATACTTCGATTCAGAGTTTTTTGGAACAAGTTCAAAGGTTAAGAAAGAAAAACTGTCTTCTGTTTTCTAATTGAATAGTATTTTTAGATTGAAAAAAAGTGCAAGCAAGTTGCAATTGTATTTTTAGCAATCGTGAGGTATTTTAAGCTACGCCCCGTTTTTTTTGTGGGGATTTTACGTTCTAAAAGTAGCCATTTGTTTGCCGAAAGTGGCTCTTTGCACGCTCAAGCGCTACTGTCGGCGCAGTTCACTTCAGAAATCGGTTTTTTTCAATTTAATCATATTTCAAAATGTTTAAGATTGCCCATGCATGCTTAATAAAAATATGAAACTTACTTAGTCGTTGATAAATTATCAATAGTTGTGCAAATTAATTCAATTGTTTCTTTAAATCTGGGTAAGTTGCATTGTCCATGGGATTTTGCATGGAGAAGGGAGATAACTCACTTTTCTTTTTCTTGAATTAGCTATTAATAGCACCTTTCATATCACAAGTTCAAATTTTTGGTTGTTTTATAATCAGATAAATATAATTCACAGTTTAACACAATATATATGGTTAAACAATCTTTATTTAGGAAATTTGATTATTAATGCACTAAAAATTTACTATAGAAATTCAAACCACTTTTTCACCAATGGTAAATAAATCTCTTAGTGAAGAAGAAAATATTTTGCACTAAAAATGGCCACATACCTAGATACATTTTCAGTAAAAAGTATGCCATTCAAATCCCATTTTAAAATCTTCAAAGTTGTAAAAAAGGCGATTTCCAAAGTGAGCTGCGCTGACAGTAGGAAAAATCACCAAACATCATGTAGGGGTCCATTGTACGCATCCCTTACCCCTTAAATGCTTTTAGGGTAAAAGATAGCCTATAATGTATAGTTTTTTATGGTATAATGTAAGCTAATATCAAGTTTCACTTTTATTAGGCATCTATATCATATGAATTCAGGCATGATTTTTTTTCCGTTTTAAAATAAAATAGGGAAATTACGTCTTTTTTAGGCAGGATTTTACCAGATTGTTTCTTTTTTTTTCAATTATAAAATACCGCTTTCAGTTACCTGTTTTCATTTTATCTACCAATGTCCATGGAAGTTAGCCTTAACAATACCAAGATTCCTTCTGTCAGTCGCTACAGTTAGAAGTACTGAACAGTCAGACCGTGAGATTAATCAGAGAGAGGATGGGAGATAACATCAGGGTTGAGGAGTACAAAGTTGGTCACAGTCTGGTTGTGTCTTACTGGCGAGATCAGACCAAGAAAGACAAGCAGGACCCTGTCTGTAAGTAAAGTCCTTTGTAGTGGACTAATGATTTGGTGTTGTGGAGTGTTAGGCTGAGTTGCTGAGGTTAACTCCCTTTATTGGATTTTTTGAAATAAAATTATTGAGATTTTCAGCAATATTTGTTCCATGCTCTGCATTATTGAAAGACATTGGTAAAGTTAAATTTTGAAACCTTCTGTGGACCATAGGTCGCAAAGGGTATTCACCAGTCCAGTTGCCAAGACTTGTCTGACATAAAAATTTTTAGAAATGTTTAAAAGAATTTTGCTGCATCTGTTTAATTTCTAAAGCACTGAAAATATGGAAAAGCTTTGAATAATATTGCACCTAGTAGTAGTCCATACTGCTGGATATGGCTTCTTATTTTAACTTTTTATTGATTTGAGTTCTTCTATTGGTATATTTGGATCTCAGACTTCCTATGTTTTGGTTCTTATGCTACTGATGAGATGTAAACTCCTTGAAATGTACATATGGCATATCAAAGTTAACCATATTTGATTAGACACTGGAAAATTTGGTATTATAGATAGAAACAATGTCCCTTTTTCTCTTTTTTAGAAAGTTTGGATCTACCTCAATTTACCTGGCTTCATGGTTTCATTATTTAAAAAAGTAACAGTACTAAAAAGTCAAGTGATGTCATGTTTGACCCTTCAGTATTTAATTCCATAGAAATAAATGAAGCTGATTTAATCCCTGTAGTTACAGACTGAGAGTACACATATCTGGTTTTTTTTTTCAGTTTACAAACTGAAAGTACACATATCTATTATTTTCTGTTATTTTGTAGTTTAAAAATACACATATCTGTTTTTAGTAATACACATACCGGGTATCTGTATTTTTTATAGTTTACAAACTGAAAGTACACATATCTGTTATTTTATAGTTTACAAACTGAAAGTACACATATCTTTTATTTTTATAGTTAACAAACTGAAAGTACATGTGGCTGTTATTTTTGTAGTTTACAAACTAAAAGTACACATAACTGTTATTTTTATAGTTTACAAACTGAAAGTACATGTAGCTGTTATTTTTGTAGTTTACAAACTGAAAGTATGTGTAGCTGTTATATTTGTAGTTAACAAACTAAGAGTACACATATCTGTTATTTTTAGTTTACAAACTGAAAGTACATGTAGCTGAGGATGATGAAGGGAAACCCCTTCAGATCAGCCACAGTCCTGTTATGTCTGCAGAAGAAAGTCACAGAGTTGGCCTGGCAATTAAGGTAGTTATTTGTGTGGTTCTTAAAATTTTATTGTGATGTTAAGATTTAATTCAATGCTGTTTATACTCTAACCAAATACTGTATAACTGGTAATTTTTGCAGTATTCTAGTTTTCATGTTATTTCGCGGTAAACTGAAGATTGCAAATAAAAAAAATTCGCAAAATATTGTATTTAGCATATTAGATGTAGCCCTTAATACTTTGATAACAAAAAATTACAACTGGTATATCAATTTTACTATGGTTGACAAGTGATCCCTTCATCGTGCTAATTAATTTCTATTTTTACTTCTCGTTTATCAGTTGATAATTAAAAGATTCTACATGTATACATAAATAGTTCTACTGTTATAATAAGCAATCAGTAATTAAGAATGAGTTTTATAATTTTTGATTAACACTTAAATGCCATAATCTGTCCACATTTCTGATCATTTCAACATTGAATTGTAAACAATTCATTTGTAAAATAAACACAATCAACTATTAAGAAAATAAATTGAAAGTCAGTTTGATGATGCTCAAAATTCTTCAAAGAAATCTCAAATATTTCCAGTTCATTGATTTAAATACATCGTTGTTTTAGTGTATTCTATCTGTATAACTGTGAAATGTTCTGTTTTGGAAATTCAACAGATTCAAATTATTTTTTTAATTTAAACTGCAAAATCCGCAAAATAAAGATAAAACCTTCTGGCCCTCAAATTGCAAAAATTTTGTTCCACAAAAATTTCTGGTTACACACTACCAAAAACAGTTTTGGTATTCTGGTTTTGAGATTAAGATAATAATTCAAAAGATACCCTACCATTTGTAAGATTGTGCTGTTAATTTTCTTAGCAACTGCATGGAATTTTTTTTCAGTGCCATTAATTTTTAGTTTAATGACTATTGATGCTAGTTTTGAAAGAAAGGCAGACTTTACAAAGTCTTAAATATTATTACTTTATAATTCTGTAAGATCAACATTAATTACTTATAGTTATTTTGTTGTAGATTGCATATTTTTGAAGAAATTAATTCACGGCATATAAATTTGTAAACATGCCATCAGAATTTTCTTGTCTTTCAATAGAGTTAACTTAAACAGCATACAAACTTCATAATTGTGACATGTTATATATTATTACAACAAATGGAAGTTAGAAACACCAGGTACTGAAGATTAGATATTTTTCACAATGATTGTGAATATCTTAATTGTGATTTATTGTTTAATTGCAGAGTAATCATTTATCAATAGAGAGGTTATTGATGCAGACTATTGAAGTCAGGATTCATGCCAAACTTAAGGTTTGTGTATAAAGATGTATTCCTTTTATTAAGTTACAGTGAAATTTTGTAACAAAAAATCTGTGTCAAACAGGTTGAAGTATACACTCTATGTTTTGGTTTAGAAATTTTCTTGCAAAAAATATAATTATTTCCTTAGAGATTTATATTAATCTGAAAATGAATTTATTTGTTGTTTTATGTTGATATAAAAATAGTAAATGTGGCATGATTGTCCATGAGACAGCCACTAACCAAACGACAGTATAATTTAAACTTGACTTCATTTTAAAAATTCACAAAAAAGATTTTTTTTTAAAATTCAGTATTATAATGGCAGGCTATCTGATCCTACTCTGTACTCAATGTCAAACTTAATAAGTTGATTTTAAGGGTTTTATTTTGAGATTGGACACAATTTAAGTTCATCAGCTTAAATATTGATGTGATTTTCAATTTAAAAGAAAATGACTGTGAACATTGCAAAATTTAGAGCTTTGACAAGAAATAGTAGTGAGCTAGTAATGAAAATATTTTTTTTGTTTTTAGGAATTAGCCAAAGAATTTCAGAAATATGTAGTTGGAAAGTGTAAGTATTTCATAATAATAGTATCTTTGTGAATTATTTCAAACCATTACTTTTTACTAAAAGATGGCCGCTATGGTCAAAATAAATTGATTTTCTTTAATAACATCAAAGTATAATTTCTTAAATAATAGTTCCTTTTAAAAATTATTAGCTATTATTAGCAGTGTCAGTTAAAAAAGAAATTTAAGAGGCAATTTGTTGTTTGATTTTGTTACTATTTGTCTGTCATTTAATAAACAACTAAATAATTTGAAATTTGAATAACTTAATAATGTAAAGTCATTGTATATAACTTTCTATGTAAACAGGTGAAATGAAAGACTTACCAATTGCATTACATGTACCTGTGTTAAACCCAACCCTGGAGTTTGAACATTTGAGAGTAATGATGGACTCACAGAGAGGCTCAATCTTGGCATCACTATGTGGAATTGAAAGTAATACTTAATACTTCAATCTATATTTCCCTTATTGAAACCCTTTATAAGAAACAACCTGTGTTAAGTGATCAAAATTTTAATTTCCATTTGTTGTTGTTCATATAGTGAATCTTGCTTGGTTAGCCATTGATAAACATATTTTCTTCAGTCAAATAGGTTAAACGTTCATATTTCTAGCCTTGGCAAGATAGAAGTATTTGTGGTGAGGGCCGTATTTGACCTAAATTATAATTTTTTTTTAATGCTCTAAATTTTCTTAACAAATTTTTATGTATGTAATTGATCAAATACATTGTATGTTGATTTTTCCAATATTATTGCCAAACTTTTAGTGTAGAAAATGGAACATATAGGAATTTTTGCTAAAATATGGCAAATTTCTGCAATTTTGACAGCATTTCTATATTAGGAATCATAGAGCCCATGCAAGAATAAAAAAATGTTCATTTATGAGGTTCAGATATTAAATTTATAAACTGGAAAATTATCTAATTGATGCTTGCATGCTTTATATTTATGGTAAAAAAAACATCCAAATATAAGCCAAATTAACCCTATTTTAAAGAAAATTAATAGATTTTGCTTTTCGATCTCATAATTTGACCTTTAATGATATCATGTCATCATATAAGTGTAATTTTTATATGACAGCAAAAATTTTGCAGTCATATTATGTTATGGGCATGTCAGCATTCATTTTGTTCTTGAAGAACTATGAAGACTCATTTGTAATATTGGTTCAAATGATTGGATTTTATTTCATAAGCATTAATCTTGGTTCTAATCCAATCAATCATTTGTTTGTTGTAGGTATGCAGGAGGTACAAGATTTAGAGGAATGCTTGAATAGTGGGGAATGGAAAAATTTGGGCAAGCTCATCAACAACTTGAGGTAGGCTTATATTTGTTTAAATTCTAATCCCCTGAAAATATGGATAGGCTTCAAACATATTACTCAGAAGTCGTTCCTACTGCTGGATTTGGCTTATTCCTTTCAATTTATTTGAATTTAAGTTCTTCTTTGTTTTTGCACTACTGATGCCTACATTTTCCTTTAAATGTGCATAAAGCATATTAAAATTTACCATACATTTGCAACATTGATAAACTTTGATTTTATTAAGAAAAACAAGTTGGATATAAACTAGACATTTACATACCAGATAAATAAATGAGTAAAAGATTTCTCTGAATTGTTCAGAACTTCAGAGAGTTTAAGGTGTTGATAGGAGAAAAGCGTTCAAGAAGAAATGAAAAGTTATAGAAATAAAGTCTGAAGATGATAGCGACACCCTCATTTTCGTACTTGTTAGGTGATATTATTTGATATATGCTTTTATTTAAATTTTATGATAAAAACCCTTTTCCTTGGAAAAATCTTCTGAAGCCTCCACTTCATTTTATTATCTCAACTGACTGCCAAATCATGTAAACATATAATATTAGTTGTTTTCTGTAGGCCATGATAAAAAAAATTCTAGATTCTCATCCAGCTTTTCAAAATATTGGAGTGGGTGAATTTTATGTTTTCTGGTCAGAAGTTTTTCAGCGGAAATTAGAAAAAAAAATTTGGGGTGGCCACAGAAAACAGGGCAGGCAAGGATAAGAATCAAGGAATTTTTTATTATTAATAACCATAAATTGTATTTCAGATTACAGCTATTTTTAATCAGATGTGAGAAATCTGTTCAGTTTTTGCCAACTGAATGTCTGAAACATTTACCACTTGTAAACCTTGCAAACCACCCACTAGAGAAGTTATCTAAATGCAGATTCTATGTCAGGGTACCAAAACAGTTCACTCATTACTTGGTAAGTTGTGTTGTTAATAAAGTGCCTAAAAACTAAAAATGACATAAAATGAAGGTTAGTTCTACCCCAAACACTTCATTTAATAACAGTGCCAAGCTTATTAAGCTTAGACAGGCTACTTTTGTAAAATGAATGTTATGCTAGCATGAATCTTAATGAAAAAGATTAACTAACATTAGTGCAATTTTTAGATGAAGTACAAGAAACGTTTAATAATGACATACGAGCAACAAACTTCAAAATGCAAGTTTTGATTGTTGCAAATTTTCAACCTTTCACATTATTTGCAGTTATAAAAACATCAAATTGATTTCTGAAAAAGTTATCAAAACATGAGAAAAAATGGTTCAATATGTTCATTTTTGAGATTTAAATAATTGCATCTCATTTACAGGTAGTCGAATTAGAGGAGGGTAAGAACAGGAAGGTGGATATTAAGTACCATATGCTTGAGACAACACCATGTACAGCTGATGGTACTGATGATGAGATTGCTGATGACGGTGGAGCCAAGTTGTATCTCAGAGCTGGGAGAATTTATCCTCTTGATGATTTCTCTTTTACTCATGGACCATTTTCTAAGATTTTTCGTGAGTAATGTGTTACACTCATTATGTATTCTTAAGTTTGATTTAAAAAATGAACACATTAGTTTGTTTATTTTTATTTTGTAAATCTATAACTCTTAAAAAAGTACCAATATATGATTATTATTATTATTGTGAAGGTTTTATTTTTATTTTGGTTTTCTGTTTTTTTTCATGTTTTTTAAAGATTGACTGGTATAGAAGTTAATGATAACCATTTTTTATTCTTTTTTTTTTTCAGAAGAATCAGAGGAAACAGATTATGAAATTCAGAAAAAGAAAAGGAAGGTAGGTACATTTAATTAAATGTTTCACAGACAGAAAAAAAACCCACAGTATATGGGTCATGATATTAACCTAGTTGTGTCATCACAAAGAAATCACTAACCATTCTCTTTTATCCTTTATCTTATGTTCTTCATTCAGCTCACAATTAAATAAGCATCTGATCCTTAACTTTTCAATGCAATCACATCCAACTTGTACAGATCCTTTTGTGTCATTGAGTACCTATTCAAAATTTTGTCCACTGTTATCACTGGTATTTTCCCTACATGATCAGGGGTTTAAGTCTTCTTACAGGAACAACTGCTTTAGTCAGATTTGGTGAATTTCTGTTTGAATTTTAAAGTTTGTCTTTTACTGCCTTTGTTCTCATTGATTTTTTTTCTTTCACCACTCGTTGGGGGAGGGTTGGGAACACACTTCATTAGTTTTACCAGACCACATGTGCCTGTTCCAAGTCAGAAATTGTGGTCATAGGTTTGTCTGTGTATAAATGTTTTGTAACATGTATTATTTTAATAATTTTTTGATAATTTTCAGGTAAGAACAATATTTTTTTATATGCACATTTTATTTATTTTGCACAAGTTAGAGCTTTTCACAAGGAGTGGCATTTCACCTATGTTGAAGGCCTTGTGGAGACCTCTGGATTTGTTAAATTTTTATCCAGATGATTTCTGGGGGTAAATGCAGGTGATACACTTCTGATGAGGAGTTTACAGTGCATCTTTGGGAACAATACAGTTGTACATATAGCATATCTAAATATTCCATATTCATTTAACATTGGTAATTTTGTATTTTGAACTTCTGTTGCTTCAATTCAAATGGCCACGTACCTACCTCTCTGTTCATTTAACAATATTTGTATTTGTTTATTGGTTTCCTAAGGTCGAAGATGGACTGAATCACAAAAACTTAAATCACATCAACCGGAATTTGAATTTGATAAATTTGATAAAAGACTTAAAAAATTGTAGTAAGGCACAGTAAATGTCATATGCCACTGGATTTTGGATTTTATGTAAAATATTACATTTTCTTTACATCTGATAAACAACACAAATAAATTTTGAACCTTTAGAATATTTGAAATAGTATTGTCTCAGTCATTAATAACAATTCATGTTTATTAAATCCAGAAGCAGAGTACATTCTACTTAATTTGGTATTTATGATTGTCTCAATATGTAAGCAGTAGCTATAAAATGTTTTTGTATTTCAGCTGTTGTTGGGAGAATATGAAGAACCTAAGAATAAGAAATTGAAGGGTTCAGTATACATGGTACCAGAATTAATCTACATTCTGGCCAGCTGTGAGGAAAGGTTGGCTTTTGTCAATTTAGGTTTAGAGGTTAGTCATTTTTTACATTCTCTTTTTACATCCCCACAAACGAAGTTTTGGGGTTATATTAATCACAGTGTCTGTCCACATTTCTTGTAAGCACATCTCTTCCTAAACCGTTCAATGGATTTCAAGGAAACTTAACATGAATATTAGACACAATGTGTAGATTTGGACATAGGATGGAAATTCGTCTAAGCTTATTCAAAGGACAGTTAATCCATGGAGGAGCGGGTTATCTTTTGTGAGTTTTGCTCATAGTATGTCTTGTTTATATTTGATATCCTCACCATCAGAATCTTAAAAATTCTAAATGATTTGAATATTATTCTAAATCACCAAGATGATCAAAACATTTACTCATCTTGGAAAATAAAATTTTTCAGGATGTCATTAACTGGTGTAGTATATTTATTTGGGAGAAAGAGTAATTCCACACTACATCAGGTTTTAAACCAGTAAATCAGTTGTATAAAATGGATTTTTGTGCTTGTCTGCAGAGAGAATTTATGTTTTCATATATCAGTTTCAGAAAAATGGAGTTATACACTCGGGAGTTCAGGTGGATTGTGAGGGAACATGTTTTTGTTTATCTATTGCCAGGTAAGTCATCGCTGTAAAGGGTTAAAGGTCTAGGTCAAGTAGCAACATTGCTGCAGTAATGTGACATTTCTTCAATCATTTTGATTTTTTCACCCCCAAAAAAATCTCTGAAAGTGCTTTCAGAAATTATAAATGAAATTTTTGACTATCCATACACAATCGGACTCTGAAATCTAGCATTCTTTTACACGACGGCAAATTTTAAAAAGATGCCATTTAAAATTATCTAAATATATGTCATTTTCCAATATTAAAATGGTTACCTGTCCAGCAATTTTTACAAACTTATATTTGACACAAATTATCTTTCTTTAAAAGTAAAATATAAAATTGGGTACCCATCCTTCTTTTTAACAAGACAAGTTAGATTTAAAACTCCCAGAAATTCTGTTAAAGTCAGGTTAACAACATCAGACATGATTTTTTTCCACTTTTTAGTGGAATTCCGCTTTTCAAAACTAGGATTTTCCAATATTGCTTCCGTTATTACACATAGAATTCAGCTTCCTGTTACCCATTTTTCTTTATTTCTACCTTGGAAAATCATGACTGCAACATGCTAAGTCCAGAAAACAATGACATCAACACTAAATATTTGCAAGTGATGGTGGTCATTTGACCTTTGGTGTATTTTACTTTTGAGAAGTTGAACTAAATTAGACTGAGGACTTTACTTTGACTAGCATATGTTAGTTTTGATGTATTGGGAGATAAAAGTAGAAACAACTATACCAGATTTGTTATATTGCAATCTAAAAAAAGTGTTATCTAGAATTTGTAATAAACAGTTGATGTTTTTCTTATGTAGAAGGTTTGTATTATGTGCAGGAAAGAAAGTTATATGATTATACTATCTATACACATACTATTTATTTGAGATGATTTATAGCTTTTCTCAAGGAGTGGTCTAGAAGGCCTTGTGGAGACCTCTAGATTTGTAAATTCTCTCTGTCTTTCTCGTGGTTAGGGTGCGATCTCTCTGACATTTACCCCATATCTTTTCATTTTCATACATATTGTCTTGTATATTGTAGTATGCCAGTTGCAAGTGGTGTCAGTAAAGAAGCATTTGAAGGTTTGAAGAGAATGGTTCTGTCACTGAAAGTCAGGATTTTATGTAAACCATTACGACACTGGATTTTGGAGGTTTGTTTATTAAATATTATCTTAAAATTCATTTGTAAATTTAAAATACCAGACTTACTCTAATTTTTGACACTGAAAAACACCAATTTTATTGGATTCTGCTAAAGTGTCGAAAAATTCACATTTTGAAAAAGTTTTGTCAGGTTGCAAACTAGGATCTGTAATTATTTCTTGTGCAAGCATCAAGCATAGTTTGCAAGTCTGTAGGAAGATTATCTGCTTCCATATTGTGAAGGAAAATTGATGCCTTATTGTACCTCCTCTTTTTTAATTTACAAAAAATTAAAGATTAAATTGGTTAGACAAGTGAATGAGATCAAGAAAGAAAGATAGAATGATACATGTAACTAAATTTTGTTTAAAAAACACAATCTAAATTTGAGACCTAACACATTGTTTACCAAGAATGGCTGTATAAATACAGTAATTTCTTCTTTTTTTCTAATATTTTGAATGCGGTCATTCTGAAATTTACCTAATATCTTTTCATTTTCGTATACAGTATGACAGGTCACCCCAACATGTTTACCTTATTGTTGTTTACAATCAAGTTATTCTTTTCAAAATACATTGAAAGCATTATGTAAGTGATATCTTTTTTGAAGAAACATTATTTATTAAGTACCAGGGTTTTTAATTTTTCAGAGTTTCTGATTTTATAGTAAAATGCTGTGTCACTAACTAAATAAAATATTTTTAGACCATCTACCTTAATGTTATCATTGTATTTTACGCTTTTTATTAATCATACCCCAATCATTTCGATTTTTTTCATATTTTGAATTTCTCTTGTTAACAAAATGCTTAAGAAATTTATGAAAGTTTTGTAGTGATATAAGAAAATGATCTGAGAAAACTGTAGTTTAATTTTTTGTTCTAAGTTACATAAAATCATATAAGTCATTTTAAGGCAGACATTTGTGAGGAACATAATAAAAATAATGGAGCCGATTTTATTATGCTATTAAAGCTATTTGCCTTTGACGAAAATTTCTCAACCTAGCATAGCAATTTTATCAGAATACAGGCTTGGCTGGATGAGGCTTTTGAATTGCATACATATACTTACTATTAATACTTGAACATGTGTTGATTTGTTTTGTAGTTTCTGTTTGCCAAACCACCACTTCAGTCTTTGAACAGGAAAGAAGCAGGTATTATTTTTTTTATATGGAGCTGACCAGAAATATATTTCTGCACATAAAAAAATTGCTGGACAACATGTACAAATATGGCAGATCTATAAGTTTCTAATCTTTACATCTTATAAAAAATTTATTAGATCTGGCTACTTATCTCACTTTAACTATACTGCCTAGGTGGTGTAATGGCTAGTGTGCTTGCCACAAGTGTGGAATGTAGTAGGTTCAAATCCTCACCGAGTCAAACCAGAGACATTAAAATTGGTATTTGCTGCTTCTCCCCTAAGCATGCAGCATTTAGAGGTAAGAGCAAAGACTGGTCGGCCCAGAGTCAGAATAATGTGTCTCGGTAAAAATTCATGTCTTCCTGCAGACAGTTGCTTTCCTGAGCTAGCATGTTAAAAATCTGGCTTAGCTTGTTGGTCTAGTACAAAGCAGGATTCATTCATCATTATTCATAAATATCCTGTTGTCCTGAATATGCAAGAAGTTTTTGCCTCAAGACGTTTAGCAACATTCAATCAATCAATCACTTTCACCAGTGGCTTTTATTTTGTTTCTAAAATTAAAGGGTATGTTAGTTAACATTACATGTGTTCACATACATGTTTATTCTTTCACTAAACATCCATTTTCTATCAATTGTGTTTATATATTAAAAATTTATTTTGTATAATCTAAACCTATCTTATTGACACGAAAAAGACTTTACATCACAATTTCTGATATACCATGGTCAGTACCCCATAGCATTTTCATTTCATATTACATTAAAAAGCCTTCCTTCCACCTTCCCCTCACAAAAAAGAAAAAAGTTGTTTTCTGTTGCAGACACAAAGACACTTCTAGCTTTCTCAGTTTTCAGCAAGGAGAATGTCGATTTTTTTATATGCAATGCACAGATGACCATAAAGTTTCTATAAGTGAATGTAAATATGAAATTCTACTTAGCATATTCCTCGTTTTAAGCAGCCAGGGTGCTTAGAATTATCAAAATCCAGAATTTTATCAAGTCCAGTTGGAAATAGTTTCTGTTTCTGTAGTTTAGAATAGCCCATAGTGAAGAATTCTAGTTTTATCTTCCCTATATTAAATGTGTCCCAATATATCAAATAGCTATTTTCTGTAAGAGTTTTCTATTCTTTGAATTTGGAAACCTTTTTGATAGCACGATTTTGAGTGAGCTTTTAAGAATTTCAAGCAAAATTAAGGTGAGGGGGCCCTTATAGGAGCTTGGGCACTTAATATGAGGAATACAGTAAAATGATTTTGCACTGTCTTATTTTTATAAATTTTCTAGAAACATATATATATTTACAGGACCTATTCAGAGAATAACATACATGTATGAGTTGAAGTGTGAAGACAGTAAGAAATGTGTTCAACAGATTTTAGATGAATGGATGGCAATCTGTCAGCTTTACAGTCTAGTTAAAGATTTCTCTGTTATTTATAATGGTAAGACCATAAAATTTGTGTAACTGTTGTAATCCACTCAGGCTAAGGTAATTAACTTGGATTTGGTTCCCTTGTTTATTTAAAAGCATTCTAGCAAGATTTGCTTAAATTTGAGTGAACAGGTTTTATTTGTTTTGGTCAATCTGAAGGTGTCACATGGTGTGGGATTCCATCCTTGTGATGACCTCTAGCTTCAAGAATTTCATCCACTTCTGGAGCTGGAGTATGTCCTTTTTGACATTTACCCTGTATCTTCCCTTAAGTATATGCATTAAGCTTTGATGATTTTTTCCCAAGCATATGCCATGCCCTCTAATATCATGTCACACTTTGCTTGCTGTGCTATTGAGGTCAAGCAATCAATAGTGTTCTATATTTGTCTCCCATGCAGTGAAAGTTGTAGACAGCAAGACTTTGGGGTGCTGTTTCCGTCCACAGCATCAACAGTTTAGTCTACCATGTTTCTTAATGAGTACAACCAAAACCAACCTCATTTTACTATGTTCCAGTAATCTGCGGACTATATAAATCTTGGGTGTGAAAGTATTAATTTGACCTTTTATTCTGAGGACCCAATGACATCAGAGTGGGACGATGGATTCTACTCCTTTAGAAGACTTACTATGTAATATTCATGTTAACAGAAGTTTGTGTTTATAACAATTACAGACTCCAGAACTCAACTGTAGATTCTACTCCATTAGAGGACTTACTATGTAATATTCATGTTAACAGAAGTTTGAGTTTATAACAATTTCAGATCCTAGAACTCAACCGTGTAGACACTTGAGTTCTATTCCTATCAAAGCTTAACCATGTTGCATCTTCATAACATAACGTATGGTATTCATAATTTCAAATCTCAGAATCAGACTATGGTGTGTAAACATTTAGTCCTTACCCTATAGATGACTATGTTGCATGTTTTCATTTTCATAAGAAATATGAGGTGATTTCCCCAACTTATTCCTCAAATCAAAAACCAACTAATGGAATGACAGCATTTCAATATTTTAGGAAATTCAAGTATTTGAGGAAAATCTCAATTTGAGATGTTTTATGAAACTGAAGCATGGTTCTAACATTGTGTTATTTATAATTTCAGATCCCAGAACCCGACTTCAGCAGTGTGTAGACATTGAGTCCTATTCCTACAGAAGACTAACTATGTTGTATGGTCCTAACAGAACTTATGTGGTAGGTGAAGAGGGCATATTCTAATCTTTATGTTTGAATAGTTTTATCAATGTGTGTCAAAGCAGCTATCAATGCATTAGTCTTAATTTTGGGCTTATCACCATCCAAAAAAGGATTAAATTATTCATAAAATAAAAGTTTCAAGATATTGTCTTATTTTTTTTTGAAAACTTAGACCAAAATTTTCATAGGGTCCTATGTTAAATAGGGTTGTATAAGTAATTAGCAAACGATTCAAGTTAGGTAAATAACCAACCAAGGAATATACTTAAAGTGAAAAACAATTAAAACAGTTCCTTGAAAGTAAATCTGAAAATAATTTTCACAAAGTTCAATGTAAAACAGTGAAGGGTTCATTGGCCTATTGAAAGTTTGTTAGAAATGGTAAAGATCATTCTTGTAATAAACACATATTTGTCTTAGCAGTTGGTAGCAGTAAGTAAAGACAAAACATTGTTGGTCTTAGTAGCAGTGTCAAAATTCTTACCAGCAAACAGTTCTGGTCAAATTCTTTCCAAATTATCTTAACATGGCAAAGTTGGATCAGAAGGTAATTTTTAAAGAACCATGCTGATAGACACAAAAGTGGTGACAAAAACTCATTTGCCACATATGTTTATTTTGCAGGTAAACATCCAGTATAGAAGTGATGCCAAACAGTTCCAGCTTAACCTGGGAAGTGTTGGACAGTCACCCACCATAAATCCACATGTTATCATGCTAACACAGCTTCAACAAGAACTCAACTGTACCCGATCATTAGCTCAGCTTGCTCAGGTAATAATGTTGATACTGACTCAATTTCAACAAGAACTCAGTTGTACTTATTGGATAGTTCATTCAGCTTTGGTGAAAATATGTAAAAGTTAACTTTGTACCTATAGCTAAGCACATCCCAGTAAAATAATGCTTCTGAAACTCATTTTCAATACTGTAAATTCGGAAATTATTGCGTGCATCTATTATTGCGATTTGTTAATTTTAGGCGATAATGCGAGTTATATTTTTGCGAATTCTTAAAACTTGTAGTGGCATACTACGGAAGAAATCAGTAATGCGAGTTTTTATTATTGCGATTCTAACCCTGTCGCAATTTTCGCAATAATAAAAACATCACAATAATTTCTGAATTTACAGAACAAAATTTTTATCTTCATCTGATTTGATGATTTTTTTTCATTTGATTTGTCTTAATGAGAGCTTCATTGGTACATGTATGTCAAAAGATTATCTATGCCTCTTACCTCTATTGAGCTGAAAGGGGGTAAAAGTTGGCAAAACATTTCACAGAATATGGAAATTTTTTTTATGTTTTATCTAATCTTTATGGTTTTTTTCCTAATTATACAGAATGTATTTCAGTTTGGGAATATTGATTGATTGAATGGTGCTTAAGGTCCAGTGGCAAATATTTCATGCATATTCAGGACAGGAATATATTAATTATGAGTGATGATGAATGAACCCTGCTTTGTACTAGACGGACATGCTGAGCAGGATTTTTAACATGCTAGCTCACAAAAGCAACAGTCTGCAGGAAGACATGCCACTTTACCTAGCCACATTATTCAGACTCTGGGCAGAGCAGTCTACATGGTCTATGCTCTTACTCCTAAATGCTGCGTGCTTTGCGTAGAAGCAGCATATACCTATTTTAATGTCTTTGGTTTGACCTGACCCACGACATTCCGCACTCGAGGCGAGCCCGCTAACCATTACACCACCGAGGCGTCCAGTTTTGGAATTAATAGTTATTGATCCAGTCATATTACTTTAAAAATTTCTGTGAGGATTTTTCCAAAATTAGTTAATCATGAGATATCAGTTCATGAAATGTACATTATTTAGTAATTTTCTTTGTTCATTACATCTACATGTATATATACTTACTAGAATTACACCATCTATCATCCCTACAGCCAACAAAGAACCATCAGGTGTAAATTTACAACACATGACATCATTTGAACACTCACTGAAAAATAATAAATTTTAATATAATAAAATAGAGAACAGCTGATAGATTATAGAGCAAGCTTATATATCTCTGACATCTTTTTGATAGCAAAATACCACAAACACACTAAACGAAACATAAAAATCATGCAATGGATTACACCCACCGGAGACTTTCATTTGGTGTTGCCACTGCACTTCAAGGTTGTTGTTTTGTGACGTATCTTGTTTTGGAAAATTTGGCACTAGAAAGAATCCTTCAACATGCATCAACTGATAGATTTTACCAGAAATCTGATGTCTCAAAGCAAAAAGACCTGAGTGTGCTGCAGTGACACCAAACAAGATTCATCGGTGGGCATTATTCATTATCAACTTTTAATCTTATAATAGAGGACCATTGCACATAATTCCCTGTTTTCAAATATTTGGTCCTGATCATACCTGCTGAAAATTTAATCCAGAAAAGTGCTTCATATACAGTGAAATTAAGGCATTTTCAGTTGTTGCTTTTCTATTTTGTCAACAATATTAGTGATAAAAGAGAGAAATGCCCCACAGAAATCTAGTGAACTAAAGGCAACAGCTTAATGAGAAATTATGCAGTGCACAATGGAGAAAAGATTGGATTGTTTCTTTCATGCTCTGGCATATATTCCATATTCTTTGTTTTAAATATATATCACCAGATCAGAACAATCATTATATTCCCTATACCCAATCACCAAAAATTTTTTGTCATAAATTTTTTCCCTGAAAACAAATTTTATGCCAGTTATTTGAGAACATAATAAACCGGAGATGCATCCACCGCTTGCAAAGTTCACCTCATCATCCCCAGCTTGTCCTATTCTGCTATTTGAATGGAAGTTGACTTAAAATTTGTTATGTAAACATAACAGTCTGAGAGTCTTGTTTAAAAGTCTAGTTACAGCTTGTCTTGTGAATAATTTTGGAACTTTATGAAATTAAAATTATATATTTGAAATTTATGTATTTTGACTGAGTAAACTTGCAAAATCTGCACACCAACTTGCATGATGGTAGGTAACACAGTATGTGAGGAAACGAGTCGAACGAAAAATGTAACCAAAGTCAATGATGCATGAAATGTGGGTCAAAGTGACATAATTTAAGTGGGATGCTGACAGACTCCCAAAGATGCATCTGCACACCAACCTGCATGATGGTAGACCACACAGTATGTGAGGAAATGAGTCGGATGAAAAACTTAACCAAAGACAATGATGCATGAAATGTGGGTCAAAGTGACCTAATTTTGGTGGGAGGATGACAGACACCCCAAGACGCATCTGCACACCAACCTGCATAATGTTAGACCATACAGTATGTGAGGAAAGGAGTCAGAGGAAAAACTTAACCAAAGTCAATGATGCATGAAATGTGGGTAAAAGTGACCTAGTTTTGGTGGGAGGATGACAGACTCCCCAAGATGCATCTGCACATCAACCTGCATGATGGTAGACCACACAGTATGGCAGGAAACGAGTTAGATGAAACACTTAACCAAAGTCAATGATGCATGTAATGTGGGTCAAAGTGTCCTCATTTGGGGTGATGCTGAAAGACTCCCCAAGATGCATCTGCACACCAACCTGCATGATGGTAGGCCACACAGTATGTGAGGAAAGGAGTCTGATGAAAAACTTAACCAAAGTCCATAATGCATGAAATGTGGGTCAAAGTGACCTTATTGGGTGGGATGCTGACAGACTCGCCAAGACACATCTGCAAATGAAGTCTGATGATCAGCA
>JAULBM010007684.1:0-11787 GCA_032357055.1 Geukensia granosissima
TTCTGACTCTGGGCCGACCAGTCTTTGCTCTTACTCCTAAATGCTGCGTGCTTAGCGGAGAAGCAGCAAATACCAATATTTATGTCTTTGGTATGACCCGACCGGGGATCGATCCCACGATCATCCGCACTCGAGGCGAGCACGCTAACCACTACACCACCGAGGCGGTCAACAATTAAAAGGAAAATAGTTTCTACAAGATATCAATATTCGAGCCGTAGCGACAAAATTAAAGATTTAACTATTTTGATGGCGAAATATGATACATGTGTAACAAAAACTATGATTACGATTATTCATTGAATATTTATGCTAATTCATTTTACTATGCTTCGAATGAAATAATGATGATCCTTTATCTGCACGAACAGTTGTGAATCGTCGTTTTGAATCTGTTGATCTTTTAAAAAATTGTGATTTATCAATTCTGTATAACACTAAAATACCCATGCAGATGCCAGAATTCATGTAACTGCAGATTGAACGGCTAATGAAAGATATACAACATAATGACTTCGTTTTGCAATTTATGTTTCTTTAAATGTAAGTGGCAGAATTTCCACTTCTGTTTTGTAAAGGAGTTGGTCCGTTTTATCTTTTAATTTGTACCAAGTTTGTCTTGTCTTGTCTCTTTGATTTTGCACTCTTGGTCTCTAACATTGGTATTCTACACTGGACTTACATCTATTTACTTCCTAGTTCATATAAACTGCTGAGCAATTGAATTTTGAAGAATTTGCTTGGACATACTATATAACAGATATTGTCATGATTATACATTACATTCCGTTTCTTTACTATTGAGTTTATTGACTTCAGAAAGCCACCTATTGTTTGAAGCACTCAATGTCGCATTTAAAATGTAAATATCAATTTGCAGTATATACATAGTGCTAATGGATAAACCAGGAACAAATGAACACCGGAAAAGACAAACAATTAAACATTTGCGCGATATAAACCAAAGTTAATTGGGTTTTTTTTTTCAAAAAAATCTATATATCCTGTCTGCCTTCATTACCAGTCCGAAGAAGAAAAATTATTTGAGGACGTAAATCATTATTTATATCTTCTACCTGAAGAGACTTCCGCCTGTAGTCTGAATTTCTAGTCCTCGAGGACCGCGTGGTAAATGGTCAATGTTTTACACTCGAGCAAATTGGGCCGTTACAAACATATGTCCTTAGGCCTTTAATAATGGACACATTCCATGTTTTGGGTAGGCTGTAAAAGGGTCCAAAAATGTGTTGATATTAATATGAAAAAAATCATCGACCAAATAAGTCTACAATGTAAAACAAGTCATCCCTTAACATAAAAACAACGACATCCACTGGCTTACAGGTTTCTGGTTTGGGACAGGCGCATTAAGTTTTATGGCGGGATTAAACACATTTGTAACCACTCAACTCTCCCACAAATCTGGGAAAGTGGTATGTCAAAAAATTAAACAACACCTGCAATAGATTATTTTTGAAAGTCGCGTATTATACGTAGACAATAACAACAAACAAGAGACAACAAGATGTACCGATCTCGAAAGAGAATACAAACATAATTGATAACATTTCTGGTTCTATTAAGCTAAGACATCTATTATAACACGATTTGCTTGGTTGAGGTTAAGCAATATCCATCAAGGTAGCCTTTCATCAATAGCAGTAGAACCGAAATAATGGAAGTCGAAGTAAATAAACACTCAAATCCAAGCAAATCGAAATAGGAACACAAATCCAGTGGTAGGGACAATCACACTGTGCAATATATTTTTAAGCCTCTTCGTATTTTCAGTGCATAAGAATTTAAACAAATGCAGCAAACTGTAAACAATATCTGATACAATTCCTATAAGAAAAAGTTGACACCTAGACTGGTAAAAACTTTCGAATATCTATGGTCCACCAGCAGAGGCTTCGACCTAGTGATGTCCAAATTCCAGTTAATAAATGTTGCATATTTATGTTTGATGAAAAAAGTTTAATCGTGTAAACCAACTTTATAAAAATGAGGTGATAAAAACATACATCTTTTTTGGCCTTAACTTATTTGTCAGAAATCAATTGCAATAAATGAAACCTCAAGATCTGTCAACTTTCGTCATGGATTTATTTTTTGTTTCATGTCACCACTGACAGGTCAGTTAAAAATTAAAACTCAATTTCATTTCTACCAATTGTATTGTCTTCTGACGTGTTCTTGTTCATCATGATTGTAGTATAACACTAAAAATGAGTTACTGGCAGACAACTTATATTAATGATACATAATGTACATATAGCATTCCTAAATATTTTCCATATTTATCTAACAATGACTGCGCAATATATGGTTCTATACGTGCCCAACCTCCAACTAAGATCATAGTTGAGTATGTTCTGATGAAAGGGAAATAATCCAAATGATAAATTAGTAATTAGTAATATTTAATTTTGTAAATAAGATTGGAAAGGCAAAACATAATCAAATGAAAAAAAAACAATTGTTTTGTTCAATTGCACCTGAAGTTTGACTGCGTTAACACAAAGCCATTCTCAAAGATAAGGTGCTGATATTGCTAAAATAAAGTTCACTCTAGAATCAAACAATGGTATGGGAATATGGGAAGGGTCGGTAAATCATAGTTTTCAAATTTAAATTTTTTGGTTCGTTTATATTTGCAAAAATAGGGATTCAAAATAAACATTGGTTTCATGTATAAGTATGAAAGCTTTTTTCCTTAAAACCTTGTTTAGTAGTGCTTTCTTTGTAAAAATATCTTGAAAAAAGGTACAAGTCTGAAGAGAAATGAATTTGAAATACTACCTGAGACTTATTTATAATAAGCAATAATTTATTTGTGAATTATAAGGGCTATCTTTCTGCAACAAAACTGGTTGCAAAGATTATGTTCACAATGCATTCTAAGTAAAAATATCTTGTGTCATAACAATAACAGGAGAAGAAAACTTCAATGTTCTGATAATAAATGTAAAACGAAATCCAAAACAAAATAACGCAGAATCCATTTCTAGCATGTGTCACGTGATTTTCTTTTCAATATCGAATGGTTCATAAATTTATACTAATTTTTATATTTTTACTAATAAGAATTACTTTCATGTTTTGATGGGAATTGAAAAATGACCATGACGTCATAATCGGTACTATTATGACGTCACCAAAAAGCAAAATAAATGCGTTTTCTTTAACATTCGATGAATATAGTCCCATATTTTTATATGGTTTTAACCAGAAATATCCAGCGGCCTCCAAAAGATTATTTCCAGTTTACATATTTTTAAATATTTGTGTAGTTCGTTCATATATGCTATGTATCGTAGTAAAAAAATGTTGTCGAAGGGGACGACTATAAATTTCTTAACCATGATTTAACTCAAAATGGCTGACATTTAAAATCATGCCAATCCAACAGACGCATAATCAGAAGGGGTTTACTTAAAACTACTAGTGATGAAAACAATCGACCCTTCAACTTCTAACTGTTTTTGTTTTTATTCCTGTTCTCTGTTTTCTCACACCAGCTTATTCTTTCTGTTATAAGTGGTCTTAGTTCACTATTATCTGTTTTGAAAAAAAGTTGTTCGTGTCTTACATGTTTAAGAACATCCTCTTGCTCCCTTGTTGTTTATAATAGGGTATCATTCCGCCTTACATGTAGATTCAGACATCGACCAATTCATCGATGTACGAATTTGGATACAATACTTTTATTCTATATGTATAACGTATACATGTATATTAGAATATTGCATTAAGTAAACAAGAGTTTTTTATCTGATTTTGTTGCTTTGCTTTGTAAGGAATTGATTGATCAATTTTGGTACCTTTTTTGTCGTGACTTCGTACAATTGCTATTTGAACTTTTATCGTGTAATTTATTTTAATTATTGTTCTTTTGTTATATTTTGTTGCATGATCGTTTCATGCATAAATACCTGTAACTTCCTTAATGTTCTTGCTCTTTATCATAGCAGCTTAATCAGACAGATTCACCTTTTGTGTAATTGTGGTTTTTTGCTCCTATTATAGTTGCATTTATTTCATTTATTTTATTATCATTATTATTATTTTTTTTTTTTTTTTTTTTTTTGCTGAAACCGCAATTTCATAAATATTGAACTGATACAAATGCCCTTGGTTGACGTCCCTCTAAGTTTCATAACAGATTATACAATTAATCGAGCTGTGAGTGTTGTATGTGTTTCGGGTTTCCTTTTGGACCTTTTGATTTCGTTCATCTTCCATTTGCTGGAAGAGATAAAATTTCTGTTCAAACTCTTTAAATGCAAAAGATGTTGTCGTAAAGAGGGTAAAGGTTGTTTTGAACAATTATAATTCATGATTTCAAATATTTTTTTTTTTGTTATTTTTTCTTTATACTTAAATATTTTGATAAAGGTGATGTCAATAAAAATCAATGTTGAGACGTAATGCACTTAAGTGCCCATTTAAATGTCATCGTCGGCTTTACGGTTTGATTAAAATGAATTTTCTGGTGATAACTTGAAGAATAAGGCATTGTTATCTCTAATTTGGATTTTCCGTATTTATTCAACATTTGTAATTCTGTATTTTTAAACCACTGGGTCGATACCTCTGCTGGTAGATCATGCTCCAGAGGGTATGTACCAGCCCAGGTGTCAGACTTGTATGACATGAAATTTGTCAAACAATAAATTACAGGAATTAACTTCTAAAGCAATAAAAATTCGGTAATGCTTCGAAAAGTGTGACACTAGTAAGGTCCCTGCTGTCAGATTAGATTTGGCTACTCATTACGATTTGTTTGGATTTAAGTGCTCCTGTTGCTATGTTTGGATCTTTGACTGCCTATGTTTCGGTTCTTATGCTATTGATGAGAGTTCACTCCTTGAAATTTACAGATAACGCACTAAAAATTTTCCATGTATATTTTATAGTTTTGTATTTTATATAGTTTCACATTTATTTTGATTGTTTGTGTTATCATTTTTCAAAATTGGGGTTTTAAAACTGAAGAGTTTGAAGAAGATGAAGTTGAGAAAAATCGATGCCGAGTAGTTCCCATTTAAATATTTCGTAAGCTTTATAAAAGTGGTTGATAAATTGACAAAAAGCGAGTCGTTAGCTTTGAGTTGTTTAGCTGTCTTAATTTACCGTTTATTTTACTTTTCTCTTGTTTTTTTCAAGGGTTGGGGGCTTGAAAAGCGGGCTTTTGTGACCGAATCGTGGTCCATTGTTGCAGACCAGGCACTGGCCTGAATTTGTTAAAGAGAGTTCAAAGATACCAAATGGACAGACAGATATCGTAAAATCAGAAGACAGACAAGACCATGGCAAACAAAAAAAGAAACGATATACAAATAACGTACACGCAAATAAACTACACTGAAAACTAAAGCTAGAATACCACGAACCTACAAAAACCAGGGAGGGTGAGTTCAGGTGCTCTGGGAGGGTAAGCAACTGCTGCTCCACTAGTGGCACCTGTGGTGTTACTTATTAGACAAAGCGGGTGTAAAGTCGCAATCAATTACATTTGTGTTCTGATTAGTGATTGTCACATTGACACCCATACCACAGCTATACGACAGCATCTTTTTAGGATTTGCTTAAGAGTTGCAATCCCTGTTCAATGAAGTGAACTTGAATGAATAATATTTGACTTTTGCCTTTCAATTTAAGCTCGAGTGGGAGATAAAGAGAGACACTTTATTTAGAAGATTGTACTCAAAAGAACAAATTATAGAAATAAACAGGAAAATTCTACATTTTTGAGTAATTATATAAATAAGCGCTTATACATTAGTCTTGACATAAAAAAGGGGTCTTAATTAAAAAACAACACTTACAAGTACATCAACGGATTACACATATTACAGTCAAACAGATGTGAGTTTAGTCTCAAAACAAAAGTTACACCAGGATAAGCAGTTTTTACAAAATTAAAACTCAGCAATTTTACAATTTGGATAACTAGGCATATCTAGAGATAAGATTCTGGCTTTAAGTGGACCAACCATCACAACATAAATTCCTCTTAAAAAATATGAACCTGCAGATTACCTGTGAATCCCAGCACATGGAGGCATTATCAAAATTCCGAATTCTTAGTGCATTGTTCATCTCGAGTGCAATTACTGAGCCAAATTTAAGTTTCATATTCCATATTTCCAAATAACAAGAAAGGAGTTGCTGGCAAAAGACTAATTTATCCTTAGGCTACCTGCGAACCACAGTCCTAGGAGGCATAATTAAAATTCAAACACCGCTTCGGTGGTGAAATGATAAGCGTTTTCGCCTCTGTGTAAGGTTTTTGGTTCGATCCTAAACAGGTTCAAACCAAGGACTAAGTGAAGTGACATGCGTTACTAATGCTAAGCAGGCCAGGGTTCATTCACCTGCTCTCGACCTGAATATGCATGCAATATTCGGCATTGAACATTGAGCAACTGTTCATTCATTCAATCAATCAAAATTCCTAAACTTTCGCAAAGGCTATATTTCAAGTTCAATTAATGAGCAAATATTCAGTTCCATTTTCCATATAACTTGAGACGATCTGTATGCCAAAATAATTCAAAACCTTTAGGCTACCTGTTTAGCTCAGTCCCCAGGGGCGCGATTAATCCAATTGTTAATTGTTAAACAACATACACTAAAAAGAATATTAAACGTAGGAACTTCTTAACATCAGACGAAATATAAAATTCGGATTGATTGAAGGGTAAACATGAAAGTGACATCTAAGGATCTGTTTGTTAAATAATTTGATCTTTTTTATTAATATTTTTATATTTACCTCTTTAACGCTTTAACGGATTAAGTAACAGATTTATTGTATTAATGGGGACTGTTGTACTATTCATTGCCTGGCAGATCATTAAGCACAATTAAAATCCATATAAGCACTCCTATATTTTCTGAGAACATAGACAAAGTCTTCGTTCCGTATTATAATTGCAGGAATAAAAAAATATTTTTTATATATGTGATAAAATACAGATTAAAACATTACCTTTTCTTTATAGGTAAAATTATCATTCCGAGACCCCCATTTCAGCCTATGACGCCATTTGAAGGTTTATAAATGGCATAATACCTGGTCGATATGGAAAAGGCCATCTTTTAAACAATTAATTCCATATTTCTAGTATTTTTACGACAAGAAAATATATATAGTAGCTTACAATGTATATGAAATTTAAAGAAATTCACAAGAAAATTATGAAAATTATCAATTCGAAAGTTTTGTATATATAAAAATAACAAACCAGTAAAATAAATAGTTAATAAAAACGAAAATTCTGGAAATATTCCGATTTTGTAAACATCATTAGTACAAAAATAAAATAACATACCTATGGTAATGTTAAATAATAAGAAAGTAATGTAATGTTCTGTCATGTCATTTGACGCTCTTGATAAAAGAGTTTTCAGCCCTGGCTGCTCGAGAGGCACCCGATGAAGGGTTGTCAGCCTTGATGTGCTTCAGCGGATCCTGTTTTTACGGTTATATTGCATATGGAAAGGTGGTCATGTCATTGAAAAGCATGTAGTAAATACATTATCAGATATTTAATAGTAACAAGTTCATTCTGTGCATGTGTTATATCTGAGAGTTAGGGCTGATATGAGTGGTGATATAGATTTTATATTGTTAATCCAAATTGACCCTAAGGGCCGATATAGGGGTTGATATGAATTTTACGTTGTAAATCAACATAGCCCTCACATGATACTCTAAAGCATTATGACGTCACATTCATTATAGTTTTCAGCTGTACGGCCAGGCTATAATTAATATAATCAGTCTTTTTCTACTAAAATGTATTTTTGTCTTTAATGTATGCATATATGGTATTATTAGAATTATTTTGTCTAAGAAAATGAATACATTAATCAAAACAAATTATGGATAAAATATGCATTTACATAGATGATTTCGTATCCCTCTCCATATCAGCCCTGGTTTCAATCACTGTCGTGGTCGATATTAGAGTCTCGGGATGATACGTGTATTTATATGGAAAGAGGCATGCTATAATCTATAAATAAATATCAGACACACAGCCTTCACAAGAACAAGTGTGCAAAACTACTTTGTGATTTACATTTGACGAAACGTTGTTTCATTGGATTCTGGTCTGAATGAATCACAAACAATCTGTGTTCTCCGACTAAAACACTTATGCATCATTCACAAACGAGGAAAAGCACAACAATTACTTATGAAATGATAATGGTGATTTAAGGGTCATAGACTAACATAGACTATCTGTCTTTAACACAAAATGCTGATTTAAAAAAGATTCATTATTATTTTACCCATACTCGATTTCTCTTTTTTTTTGGGGGGGGGGTGGGGGCGGTGTATAGCTTTTAACATGGAGTGGCATTCCAACCTTGTTGAAGGCCGTGCACAGACCTCTAGGTTTACGTGTAAATTTCTCTGTTTTACTGTTGGTTGGAGTACAATCTCTGTGACATTTACTATATATCTTGTCATTTCAATATCAATGAAGGGATATAAGGAACCTTTAATAGTCTGTTATTTTCCACATGATTGCTTGAGCGGTAGCTTATGACTACTCTCGTACCATTGGCAGCAAAAACAATGTGACTCTTTTATATACAGCAAAACCAATTTAGTCAATATTTTGTTAAATGTTTGTCGTACATGCTTTTTAATTTTGGCCCTTGCAAACAGCCTTGTTTTCTTTGGCTTTTAATTGATAGTTAAAAATCGTAACAAAGGTGATAACAAATCTCCTTTAACCTAAGACATTTAATCAATACTTGCAATAAGCGTGAAAATATTGTCAGATAGAGCAACTGCACTGTCAACATATGATCTCTTTGGTTAAATATGTTACTCGTCGATTGATGATACCATTATAGCTGTGTTATTCAATATTTTTGTCTCTTTACGTATTTTTTTTTTTCTGAAAACTTGTGGGCAGATTCATTCAAAGATTGAAAACTAGCATCTGAACTTTTATTGCGCTTATATTTTTGTTTTTGTTTGTTGCTCGATTAATCGTATTTTGTTCAATTTGCCCTGGTTCTAAGATTAACTAAATTAGTAACCAAGGACAAATAATGAAATACTGACTTCCTCATAATGTCCATGATGCATAAACTAGAGGATTATTTTCACAAGACAAAATTACAAAATAATAACAATATTTGCATATTACATGTTATAAATGTAAATAATAACTTAAATCAAAGTATCGAAATGACACATGTATAAGACAGATGTGTTTTACACAAATGCAAAAGTTTATTAGCAGTTGAAACCTGTTTAAGTAGAAAAAGGGATATTTAAATTGTGCAAAAATGCAATTACCCCTCTATTTATTTTTTTTTTTTTTTTCATTTTATTTTTATTTTTATTTTTTTTTATTTTTTTTTTTGCAGAACCAGGTAATATGTCGCCTCTATGTAATAGCTTATTTAAAGAAATTTTTTATATTAATTTTATGTAAACTTTTTCAAGTTCATGGTCTTTTCAAAATGGCAAATTGTTCTTTTTCACCAAAATTATAACTTATTCAATAATTATTTACTTATCATTTGACAATATATTATGTTAACGTTTAACCAGATAAATATTACTTATTACCAAAAAAAGACACTTACATTTTACGTTGTCAGAAATTACAACTTTGTAGTAATAATGATTTCCATATAATATATTTTTTATTGTTTCAGGCCAAAAATGTAACTAGCAGAATGAGATTGAAATGCGAAGTGAACGGAAATAAAAAGGAATAAAACTCAAATTCATTTTATACCAAGTAATTTCCAAAAATTTTAATTACAAAAAATTTTAAATACCACCTAAACTCTATATCAGAGTTTCTTGAAACTGGTAAAATGGTTATGAAGGAAAAACTGTCTGCGATATTCTTATTACGAAAAAAACTGACTGACAAAAGTGCAAGCAATTTGCAATTATACTTTTTAGCAATCACGATGTATTTTTAGCTGCACCAAGTTTTCAATTCTCTACGGGGATTTTACGTTGTAAAATTAGCAATTTGTTTGGCGGAAGTAGCTTTTTGCACTCGCTAGTACTCGCTAGACCAAGAGTACACATTGTCAATTTTAAATAAATGATTAATTTTTTAACTTGGATTAGATAACCTGCAAAAGTACTTCTTCTTTATATATGAATCGCGAGCGAGAGTCCGAACAAAAGAAATGTGCTTATTTTTTTAAATTACTTTATATAGGTCAAAATTTAGCGCTCCCGCTAAAAACTATAATGGCCGACCCTCAACGTTAAATCTCAATAGAGAAATTCAGAGCCAGATGCTGGTACGTAAAACGCTTTGCATAGTGTAAAACATGAACCGCTCTTTGTGGAATAATTCTTTCTTTTGATTAAACTTTATACAGCGGAAAAGCACATTTAATTTGAATTAAGCTCGAAAATTGTACTCCACAAAAGTCTGACATAGATTACAAGGTATTTCTGGAATACAGTGAACTTTATGATTATTTTGTAACATTTGGAGCTAATCTCTCACGTAATGCAACTTAACAAATTACATTAGTCATAGCGTACAAGTAAAACTCATGGAAGTTACGTTCACAGGTTTGGAAATGAGGAGCAATAAAGGATTCATTTACCTCTACAAAGTTATAGGTTCATTCTTAACCTCTTACATTAAGGATCTATATTCCCATTTTTCAACAAATAAAATTTTCAATAATTATGACTGTTTTTATTTAACGTTTATATTTGAAAAAATAAGCATAAATGATAAGTTAACTAGAGAATAATCAATAATAAGTGAGTTAACGTGCTCGTTTTTGAAAAGAAATTCAGCGTTTGAAAATTTGGCGTGAAAAACAATTCTTGAATTTAAAATTGTTTCGTATGAAAAGGTTCAGTTTATAGATATAAAATGATGTATAATGAAAAGTAAAACTCTTGGCTTTGCAAGCCAAAAAAACCCAATGCTTGGAAATTGATAAAACTAAGTGAGTTCAAAAATGACTTATGGCAGAACTTTGAGAAGAAAACATCGTTATACAAGTATACGCTCTACAAATGCTAGTATGCTTCAAACGATGTATTCAAAAATAAACATATTTCGAATAGAAATCATTTCGATAAAATGGAAGTTAAACCAATCAAATTTCGTCGTTTCTGTTTTTTGAGATTTGGCTATTAGCGGACTTATTGAACGAGTTTTATTATGGACTAATGGACAAAAATGCAGCAAATCTATTTTTAGGCTTTTAGTCATAGATTATTTTTATGACAAAAATTCTGATGCGATTCCATATCGGGTTGTAACTGATTCATCGACCATTCTAACAAAGTTTGTTGATGACTTGGAAAGCATTATAATCAAACATATAAAATTCATTGACAAACAAACACTAAAAATCTTATTTGTCGATTTGCAGATTTGACTGTCAACAACAGGTTAATAGGTCATCATTTGGCTATGTGGACCTCTATTTGGAATTACTTTTAGATAGTCATTCTGATTGCTAAGTTACTCATCGAAATAGAAAATATGATGATATTAACCAAAATTAAAAATTTTTAGTTTGTAAAAATATTTTGTTGGCCAAAAACTGCTAATTCACTGTTTATGGGTCAAATAAACTTTAGCACGACAGCTTAAAATATAGATGTTAAAGAAAAATGCAAGCAAAACTGTATAATTTTCAGTCTTCCGGTATCTCATAAAAACAAGTATGGTTGAGTTATATCCCCAGAAACGAAGTTGAAAAGTAATGCACTTAGTAGTGGTCCCTGCCGTCGGATTTGGCTTCCCATTT
>JAULBM010007695.1:0-11787 GCA_032357055.1 Geukensia granosissima
TGTGTGGGAAATCACATATGTGACACATGCGTGATTTCACACACATGTGTCACATGCGTGGCATTTTTACCTTAGTACGTACGTACGTCCGAACGTCTTCACAATTAAGTGGCCAAGGAATTATCAGAGATCGTAAATGATAGAAGCTTGAAAATTGGCATCAAGCAAGAGTATATGGATCACTAGGGAATGGACCCCCTAGAAATCCAAATTCAACGCTTTGAGGCCAAATATGAGCGAAAAAAAACATTTCATAATATCCAAGAAATGATCAAATTTCTTAAACTATAAATGTCAGGATTTTGAGACCTATACCACAACTTACAATGCATTTGCCAAGTTGACAGAGGGTATCAGAATTTCGGTCGCCCCTCTGGAAGAATTGCCCTTTTACGTTTGGTTTTATTTCGTTTTTGGGAGGGTAGAGTACTCACAAACATGTTTACCCCGCCACATGCTTTGCATGTTTGTTTCAAACCAGGAACCTACAATCCAGTGGATATCGTTGTTTTTATGTTTAAATGTTACTTTTTTACATTGTTTACTTATCTGGTTTATAGCTGTTATTTTTAAAACTTCGGCATTTTAAAGCTTACCTTGGATAAGGATATGTGTTCATTATTAAAGGTCTTAGTGCAACCTGTAGATGTTTGTAATTCTGAGGTTTTTGAATGCTGTCTCATAGACAATAATAACACATAGAAAGACCGAACATCTAGTTACAGTTGTTCTATTTTCCATTTGTGAATTAAAAATTTCTCAAAATGTATCTATAACTTCTGATACATTTTGATAAAATTTTTATTTACAAAAAATATAACACAATATTGAACAAGTGAACAGTTCATAACACAATAACCGCTGATAAGCCAAATCACAACAATCGGTGAATTTTACATATAACAATGTTGGAATTACTATGTCGGATCATTCTTTCATAACGTACAGTACATGTGTGTAGCTGCATCTGTACTCAAGAATCGTTGGCAAAATGTTTATGTCTTGAGATTTTGCTAGAAGAATGTAGAAAATCCCTTTTCAACATTCTTCTTGAAAAATCTCGACATTAAATTTTACCAACGGTTCTTGATTACAGATGCAGCTTTATGAAAGAATAATCAACTGTTTGCTATAGTTTTCTAGTCATGAGTCGCTTGTTGCTTATTTAAGGGAGACAAATACTTATTTTCGAGCAGTAAGATGTCCGTTGGAAAAATACCGTTTACATCCTTCCAACACTGTAATTTGTAAAATACCCTGATTGTCTTAATATTTTGCATATCAGCGGTTATTGCGTTATGAACTGTTCATTTGGTCAATAAATGTAACTAGAGGTTCATGGATTTTGACTGGTCTTCCTATTTTTGATCCCCGGCGTGTCTGATGTTGGTAAATCCAAAATAGCGCTTTAAACGCATTTAAATTTGGCTTTGTTTCTTGTAAAAATGTAAAAGCTGAGGTAAAATGTGGATGGTGTCTTTCTACCATTTTACCATGATCTTTCTTTCAAATAAGAAATAATCTTACGTTTGATATTAAGAAAGTTATGAATTTTTTCCCTTCTGCTTCATCGAATTCGTAGTCTTTAAGAATTTCCGTCAACCCCCGTCTCCAATACGACATGGCTGTTTGTTTTGATCGCAGATTTTCAAATATTTCAACATTTCCATAAAGATCTCTTTTCTCAGGAACTGAAATATAATAAAACAAGTACAACCGTTAAGACCTGTGTTTTTTTATAATCACCTTATTAAATTATCGCAGTTAAATTCGGCTTTTGAATATTAGTAATAAACGTATGTAAAATGTGGGTTGTGTCTTTCTGCTACACATTCCATATTCTTTCCTTTAATTATAATCATGGCGTCAAAATATTATTCTCCCGAATCCAAAGAGATCCAAAAATACATGTATCAGAACTTTAAGACAGACCGATCCAAAGAACCATGCCGACAATAAGATATAAGCTGATCCCATGTTTATTCGGCTTATACCTACATCACTTGAAAATGGGAGGGATGGGTAAGGACCAAAAATTTCGTCTTTCGTATAGTAATTGGCCTTCTCTTTTTTAAAATCTACAAAGGGATCTTATGTGTACACGGAACATGGCATTCTCCACATACGTCACCCACTATGGTCCAAGAACAGGCTTTCCTTATTATGACCTGGCAGTGTCTCAACGAGAGGGTTTTCCACATCCGCCACCCGGGGCACTGGACCAGCTTTGTGGGTCCTGCCCTGGAGACCATTCAAGTGTCGAGTAAAATCATGAGAGAAGTTTGAGGAATTGACCTTTTTCAGCTAATTAAGGTTCTATGCTAATTTCAGCCATCTTTGCTGGCAAACAGCTCATGGATTTCGTATTCACCAAAGAAAAGTTCCACCAACTATAATAACAATAATTACTAAATTGACATCATATTTTTTAGTAAATCAGAATCTAGCAAAAACTACACAAAAAGATGATGCAGAAAGAATCTCGCGTAATTCATACATTGAGAGGAGGTTCTCAGTTATGAAAACCCGCTTAAAGAACGTCATTCAAAGAAGAACTAATCATAATAATAATAATACATTTCTTTATTCCCTAATCAAAGGGCCTTTACAGGCATAACAATCATGTAAGACATATTCAATCATTCACACAACATATACATGTACATCAAACATATATTACAACAAACATCCTATCATACTTGGTCATCTATAATTAAAGACAAACATCACATATAGAATCATGGAAGAGCCAGTCAAGATTATGCATCAGATATGCATTTGCATTGTATATAATATAATCATCCTTTATTACATGTAGATTCTTAAAATAAAATTAAGCTGAAGATAATCCATTAATGAGAATAAAAATTTATCATCTTCATTTGTCATTATCCAAATAAGGAGCATTTTGAAATTAAGGTGAAGAAGATTCGGAAAAGTTGAGTACAATTGATCACAAAACAATTTGCGATTTTCTTCATATAAAGTACAAATAAATAAGAAGTGTACTTCATCTTCAACACAACCAAGTGAGCATTTTTGACAGATCCTTTCACTGCCAGGTAATCTGTCTTGTTTGCCACTGGGGCTTGTTTTTCTTTCACGACGACTAATGAAAAGTGAACGCTTTAAGATTTTGACTAGAAGATTCGTAAACCAAAGTTATAGTTTAACATATCCACGCAGAAACGGTTTTAAACTTACAACTACAAATACATGTCATTTGTACTATACTGGTTACAATTGTAAAGTTGGCGGAAAAACGAGAATGAACTGGAAAATCTTGCATTGACTTGTAATTATTAGTTATTTCTATGAGGGTCGATTTAAAAGTGAGGGAAACAGGTTTATTTTTCTCTCTAACATAATTCCCTCTCCGAACAAAAGGTTGTTAAAAAAAACAGAAACTATTACTTAACATTTGGCATCATAAACCTGTTCAAAAACTTTAGCGGACTATGGGTCTTACTGAACTCTTCCTGAAAGGGGAAGCCTATGAAAACTATGAAAACAGAAGGGCCAAACCAAAAATTGAAAATCGACAGACAAGGCAATCTCGAGAACTCAGGTCGTTCGTGGGGGGGGGGGGCTATATTTCTTGTAGCCAACCACAATAGGCTTGAAAACTACATGTTACCTTAGGTTTAAGCGACGATTCAAAATGTAAGAGGGCCTAGGTGGCCAAGTGGTCTAGGTAGTTGATTTAAACTTACCTGTACAGATCACTGTAACCTATCACCTATACGGTGTGAGTTCTCGCCCGACTTTGTACCATACAAAAACATGTTGAGTTTAACTTGCATGGCACGTGATAAGGTTTGTCAGTTACCTGCCCAAGGTCGGTGGTTCTGTTGGGGTACTCCGCTTCCTCCACCAGTAAAATTGACCACCAGGATATGACTGAAATATTGTTGAAAATGGCGTTAAACCCCAATCAAACAAATAAAAAAATCAAAAGTTAATAATTATGTTATTTTGTATAAAAAAAATAAAGACATTTGTCTTTAATTTTTTTCATCCCAAGTTGACATTGGTCAGCCATCTTTCAAGAGGAAACAGTTTTGTGCAAGAAATTCCAGATTGCTGTCTCTTTGGCAGCGTCTTTTTATAAAGGACAAGGGTCATAAGGCACATTTTTGGCCGGTGACTTTGGCTTTAAACTGAAAAGTAACAAACAACTGTTATTTTATATTGTTTGCATTGACTAATGTCTATAAAAAGGAAATCCAACAGTTTTTGTAGTTTAATTGGTTCTACAATGGTCACATGGTACATTGAAATTGCTTTAATGATGAATATAATAATCACCAAATTTGAAATGATTAAGACGATTTAGATAAAGATCACAACAAAACTTTGAAGAATTAAAGATCAATCAGGTACAAATGTTAAGTGAAAATATTTTTCTGATGGTTTTATGCAATCATGTTTGTTTTGAACAAAACACTTCCAAAAATTTAGTATTTTTACAGAAAATGTTTCATTCTTGTTGAAATAGTCAAATATGCCCAATTTTTTTTTGTCGAAATGATGAATATTATAGAAGAATAAGTTATGAATTATTAAAACAATATTTTCAGAAAAACTTATTTTTGTGTCACTAAATCTAAAATTTTTGGCCAAAAATGGGGCTAAACATACCTATACTCCTTAAGCCACAGTGTTCCATTTGCCTGCTTTATTCAAAACATTGATCTGTTTTAGGTACCAGGTAAAAGTGAACTGGAAGAAGTACAATTTTCTTGCTCTTTAGAACAGTTACAGGTATGTATACAATAGTTGATATTTTAGAACCGTTACAGGTATACGATAGTTGATATTTTAGAACCGTTACAGGTATACAATAGTTAATATTTTCCTGTTGCAGATATTTAGTTTTAATATTATATCATTTAGAAAGAAAGGATATGGCGTAAACATTCGTGACACAAAAGTCTCTTATATACAAGTAAGCCCTATGAAAGGAACAGTGCTTTGATTGTTGTTCTTCATCACAAAGTCATGGTTAGACCTCCAACACGGAGTAGAGACTCCCACCCCAAGTTCAGGACGGCCTATAGGAATTTTTTGCTAGATTTTGACTACACTTCATCTGAGCAGATCATATATAGACAGTCTTATTATCTGTATGATCTGCACAAAATGATTACCAGAAACAAAATATTCAGAAACTATATTGTTTGTTGGTTTGGTTGTTTGATTGGGGTTTAACGCCACTTTCAACAATATTTTAGTCATATTGTGTCGGTCAGTTTTACTGGTGTAGGAAACCAAAGTTCCTGGAGAGAACCACCTTGGGCAGGTAACTTACATACAAACCTTATCATTTGAGGTGAATTAGTTAAACTCAACCCATTTTTGTATGGAATAAAGTCAGAAGAACTCACGCCGTATAGGTGATAGGCTACAGTGATCTGTATAGGTAAAGTTAAATCAACTACCTAGATCACTTGGCCACCCATGCCTCCGAAACTATATTGAATATAATGAAAAGTATAAATAAAGATTTTCTTTCTGATTTCAGTTGATTATTTTATTTCTCTATTCTCTATTCAAGATAGATAAACTTTCAAAGTTGCTCAAGTCTTGGCAAAAACATAGGAAAAGTTAAAAATTTGGGGGAAACATAAGTTACCTTAAATGGAAGTTACAGACAAATGTGTCCCAATATAAATGAAAATATATGAGTGATAAACACAAAGGCAGTATAAATGACAACTGAACTCATAAGAATGACTTGACATCAGCCATAATAAAGGTTAAATGAATTCAACTAAATAAAAATATTCTGAATCTTGCCAAGGATGATAGGTATATTCAAAGTACAATAAATTCAGAAAATATTGCATGCATTCATTATTGTGAATGGTCCAATAAGTATATAATGCTTGTTTCATTTTTGCTGCTCTTCAAAATGTGTAACATAACAAAAATAGAAAATTTCAGAATGTGAGTTCTAATTGTGATTACAATCCTGTTGCATTATTCAAAATGATAAAAACATAATTCAAGTAACTTACAAACAAAAACTTAGAATTTTCATTATACATGTACCATAATTAGTGGAGTAAAAGAGGCACCTTACTATAACCTCAAAGGCCATTTAAAAAAAAATTATCATCAACCCCCACTTGAGATTAAGCCACAGAGAGCTGTCCTTTCCAAGACATCATTTGGAAGAAAAATCATGCAGAATATAATCCTCATTACAAAATAAAATGGCTTAGAATATTGTATCTAATATGCCAAATAAACAACATAATAGGGATAATTATTGCTTATCAACATTTTATTAATTATAAGATACACGAAAATAAAATGAACAAAAGGTTGGTATAATGTGTTCTACTGATAGTGAGTGCTTCCCAAAATTTGTTGATTTGCTGACCAATATTATTTGTTGGCTGTATGCTGAACATGGAAAAAGCCACAGATTAACTGCACCTTTGTATAATCCATGGGCAGATTTCAGAGAAAAACAATTCTCCTGTTATAGTCCAAATTTAACAGTACTAAAAATAGTGTATTATCAATGAATGAGATTGGATTGGAAATGTCATGTACAAATACAAAAGTAGGTTGAAAATATAATTGAATGTTAATAAACCTCTAAATCACAATAAGAACGCCATGAAGCGAGATCATCTTTTGAACTGGTTAATATAATATATTTCACCTTTTGTTCTTAAAGGTCAATATGATTATTTAAATTTAACTCCTTTCATTGTGATAAACTCTTTTTATGTTATTTTAGGCTCCTTTGATTATATTAAAGCTCCTGTAATTATTTGATATTGTCTTACATGCTCCTCTCATTATTTATTGTCCTCCTTTCATTGTTTGACGTTTGATATATAAAGTAACTGTATGTTTTATTTTTTAATAGGGCATTATAAGAGCATAAGGTACGGAAGTCCTAGAGTGCAATGCAAAAAAATAATTATAACTTGTGCGCATGAGTTACTATCTCGTGCGCACAAGATAGTAACTTGTGCTCACAAGATAGTAACTTGTGCACACAAGATAGTAACTCATCCGCACAAGATAGTAACTCGTGCACACAAGATATAATTTTTTTTTGCATGGCACTCCAGGGCTTCTGTAATAAGGAGATATTTAGGACATTGTGGATATGATATGTGCATATGATGTATTGTGATTATTAATAATGATGGAATAAATTATGAAGAAAATATATTGAGTTTTCATATGATTGTGTAACAAGGACTTCACAACAAAGAATAGGAGAAAGTTTGATAAAAAATAACCCTTGAAACAAATAAATGTGATGAAATAACACAGCAATAAGCTCATGTTATTTATTATTTGGTGTGAGGTACTTGTATTTTTTTAATCTGATTCAGAAGTAATGTCAGTTTGTATTATTTCAGGATTTTGTTGGGAAATTAAAAGATGCAACGAAATGCCTGGAAAAGATTGGACAAGTTTAAACAATGACAGTAATGTGGACCAATATTTTGCATTAATAATATTAAATGATTTTGTTATGATTTTTTATTAAAAATGATAATGAAGACTATGTTTATTTGTATTAAGAACTTATTATTGGTGTTATTTGTTCCTGATTTCTAATGTGTGTCGTGCTTAATTGAGAAAATGAAATCCTTTTTATTAACAAACATCTTTAAAATGCATTTTCTGTCACAAAAATAATTGAAATCACAATTGTTATCTTGCAAGGCCTTAAAGGCCATGTGAGATTTTGTTCATGACTTGAAATTCATTCTCTGTCAACAAAGCACATTTAAATCTTCTTCTCTGAAACCACTGGGCCAATCTGAACTAAACTTTCTTTAGTGGAATGGGCCTTGGATTGTCCCCTTTCAAAGTTTATCAGAGGTATGGTTCACCCAACCAACATGGCTGCCATTACTCAAAATAAAAAAATAGAAAAAAAGAGGAGGTGGTTTCTTAAAAAATATTTTCCACAAAAACTGCTGAACTAAAAAATGCAAAACTTTAGTGGAAGGGTATCTAAGAATAGATTCTGAGAAAACAAAACCGGGAACATTACTTTCAATAACAAAACCATTTTAAGAATTGAAACAACTAATATCCTACATGACCTTACAGTCAAGGTCATATAAAATTGCGCCCATACCATGCATGCTACATGCACACAACTTTATGACAAGTTTCATTAAGACATCCAATACTGTTTTTGAAAAAAAAAAACGAAAACTTGAACGTAACTTACACTATATGGCAGATATTTCAAGTTGTTCACCCTGAATGATTGTCAGGTCAAGGTCATCGAAATTTTCCTTTGAAACATGCATGTTTATTCAATGCAAGTTTCATGTAGATATCAAATATAGTTTCTGAGAAAACAAAGACTTGGACCTAACTTCCAATGAAAAGCCATTTTTTTAAGTCTAAAACTGTTTCTCCTAGGTAACCTTGACCTCAGAGTCACCAACACATGCATCCGTAACATGCGTGTTACACCATTACAAATTCATAACAAATTTCCTTTGGGTTCTTATTTAGAATAGTTACTAAGAAAACAGAAACTTGGACGCAACTGCCATTTTTGGTATCTTCGAATTCCTTTTAGTAAAAAAGCAAAAATGATGATCATGAATGATCTTGAGGTGAAGGTCACTTACATTAAGGTGCATATAATGCGCATCGTCCAAATACACTATCCTGCCAGGTTTCGTGAAGACACTTTATATAGTTACTGCATTAATGGAAACTTAGACGTAAAGTAACTCGGACGCAGACGCCGAGGAAATTCCAATAGTGCACCTTTACTTAGTAAATACGAACTAAAAATTAAAAAGGAAAAGACAATGAAGGTCGCACGAAAAATCCTTTACCACCAAATGTAAGGCAATAAATTCACCATTGGATCCGTTTTGTTCAGTTCTGGGGCTTTGAAAATTAATCCACATGATTGAACAATATGTGATATCATCGTTCTAATTTTACAATAAAAGGGTTCTGTGCTTAGAGTGTTTTAAAAATCATCTGCATTCTTCTTATTCGGAATCAACAAACTCATTTTTACAAAACTGTATAGACACATCTAGCTTGAACATTCGCTGTAGGTCCCAAACAGGCAAATGAGGCAAATACCTCACTTTTAAAACAACAGGTATAACAAAAGCTGAAAAAATGGAACTATTTTTCTGTAAACAAGAAATTAATGAAAATGTTACTGTATAACATTTGTGTTAAAGTTTTTTTACCACATTTTACAATTCTCCAAAAAATGTCAGCCAAGGTCTTAATGCTGTATTTGCTTTAACTTAAAGTTGACCACATAGATCTTTTATAGTATTGCATCTTTGGTCAGTTAAGATAATTGTTCAATCGACCAGCTTCAAGAATCATGTCTTTTGGCAATAACCTTTGAACAAGATGGCTTTCATTTAGAAATGAACGATTGACCTTAAATAGTAGGAATCGTTTGTTGCTTAAAAGTAAAATTAGTTTAAAAGTCCTACAGGCATATTGGCAAATCAATAAAAAGGGAAATAGAATCGTTCGAACACCAACAAGAGACGGTGTGCACGCCTTGAAAAAAAACCGCATGCATCATCCGACATCAGACTCAACAAACGTCACGACTCGGCAACAGTTTAGTTGAATACGAAACAACATTTCAAAGCGATTATGTCAAACGGAAATAATTCAGCTTTGTATTTTATTGAATGGTTGACCACTTCATTATGGTGTCCATACTAATTCCTGAACGCAGACTTCTGTGCGTCTAAACATTGTTTAATCTACCTGCCACCTGCCCTTATACCAAACTGTTTGGAATTGACCAAAAATTGTCACTTTCCAAACGACCTGCATTTGCACTACCTGTAGGACAATCGTTTTATTATTTTCTATTTTAGTTCCTTATACTGTCTGTTATGTAAACGACTTCCATAGCCAACCAGAGGTAAATACGTATAAGGAAACACTTGTTGAGTGGAAATAAATAATTCATGCAGTTATTGGATGACACTCTTTCTTTCAAGATCCTTAAGGATTCGGTCGAGGAATGTGTGTAATGATCGATGCCGACAACTAACCAAAGTGGCAACACTGTTTTATGAAACCAAAGCAAAAGACTTTCGAGTCATTCAAGTTTTTTCTATAAGTTTTGCAGGATAGGAAATATAACACAGCAGTATGAATCTTTATTTTGTGCTGTCTTTTCATCTTGCAGTTTAAACATTTTCAGATATCTCTTTGGTCAAGTTTTGTTTTATTCAAGGTTGATAAAATTAGAGAATGGTTAACGGCAATTTAATAATCACCATTTAATACTTACAGGCTTCACTAAAGTTTTCTTTTAGTTTATATAAAAAGAAAATGGCATAAGAGCAACGGAGACCACACTCCATCCACTGGACGGGACTCAATTAAGAACCTAGTGGTCTTTACAATGCCTTCAACAAGTGTGGCGAGCTCTAAAATGCCCCACACAACAAAACGTGTATACGGAAAATTCAATAAATCATGCCTAAATGCAACAATTACTACAAAAAAGTAAGAAAGTACAAAGTTGGGTTTAACTAGTTTTCCTGGATCCAAAACTTCCCCCACATCGCGATAAAAGGTGAAAACAAAGCAAAGAAAAGCTAACTGTAGTGTAAAGTTAGAAAAAAAAGTTTGTTCTATTAAAAGTTTTAACATCCCATGGACTCCTTATTACACCATTTACCTCTTACGTGAAATTGAATGAGTTTAGACAAAACAGTGTATAATTGAGATATCTTATTTTTGTTTCTCTTAATGGAAGCTTTTAAAGTTCTTTCTCCTAAATTTTGCCTCACTTTTAAAAAGCCTGCGCTACCGCCTTCTCAGTTACAGTCATCATAATCTAATCTTAATGCAGCAAACATAAATGATTGATTTATTCTAGCTGTTCACCACAACCAATCCGTATTTTTGTATTTTATCTTTATGTATTTCCCCTTTTTTGATATTTGCAAAGTTCTCGTTGATTCCTTTGGTGTCTGTACAGAGATAACATCATTATATAACTTTCTCTTGAATTCGACTTTCCATCTTCAGATTTTCTTATTTATAAACTGAAGAAAAACAATTGTGTCGCTATTGGAAAATAAAATGTTTACATACAAAACATACACGATTCTTTAATTTTTGTACTTTTTGGTTAATTATTTTTCGAAGTAATCAGTTTTGTTAGTTCATGTACGTTAAAATGATGCGCATCTAAGTAACTTATTTAAGAAATGCTAAAGTGGTAAAGATATACGGATACCTATCTGTGCAATTAACCGACTTTATGTTTCACACATTTGATCTTTAAAAGCTTAAAACTGATAATATTTATTAACATGACATTCAATTTAAACCCATAAAAAGACTAAACTACAAAGCATTTAATTTAATGCAAATCTTAAATTCGCTAAGGCCAGACCATGCTCCGAAAATTTTATCGAGATTTACCAGGCACCCACTAACAACTTAAAATTAAGTTAATGGTGCAAAACAACTTTTTCATGACTTTTTAATCTCTAGTTATCATCATGGTTTCATATGTGCATTACATTTAATAAAAAGTGAATAAGCTTTATAACAGAGTCAAAGTTTATAGATCAAGTAGGCTGAGGGGAAACGAAAATTTATGAATTTTATTCGTTTGGGTTTTATATTGTTTAGTCTTATTGAAAGTTTTGCTTGGCAAAATCTTTCTATGTTGTCATCTATTTCAATAGACAACACTACGAAATGTTAAACGCATTTAGATATATGTGAGTTATGTGGCCTAAATAGTTCCACATCTTTTCGTTTAAC